>JAOANK020000064.1:563391-573817 GCA_026257165.2 Telfairia occidentalis | reverse complement strand
GTTCGTGCCTAAGTCTAACACATGTTCAACATCGATACTTTGCAAAAAAAAAAAAAAATAGTGTTAGTGTGTACTAGATGTCACTAATCCTTGAACAAATTAAGAAAATTAAACAGTAGACCTACAACATATAGTCTCAATTCCTTTCGTCGTAAATTCAGAAAAATAGGGTACACAGGTGCTTGGAAGACGTTCACCTCAGTCCATCTAAAAATGCATATAAGAATGCCCTGAGAAAAGTCGAAAGTTAAAAACAAATCGGCATTTAACACGCACCAACTTGAGGTAATATGCTGCAGGGGCAGCAAATTTTTTTTTAATAATATTTTAACCCAACACTATGAATGCCTTCAAAAAACCAGTAAAGAGATGTAAAACAAAGTAAAACCGTAACTCGACAGTTCAACCAACTTGAAACACTGTATGCGGTCAAAGTACGGTAAAGCTTAACGAATCAACCAGTAGTCTATTGAATAATAGTACGTTCTTCTTTTAAGCCAGACACTGCTGCAATGTTTCAAAGACATGAACAATATTCATGCATATGAGTGATTGAGAATATATATAAAAAGGTTAAATTCATCTGAACTTGTTAAGTTATTAAAATTTAACATAATGCCAAAATAGAACATGCTTTAGATCTAATGTCAATTTAACGTTCTTACGCAACTATGCAACAAAATTTCACCCGGACTGTAATGCGATATTCCTCAAACAACTAAAGATTCTCTCAATCATCAATATGATGCATAAGTTGATAGTTCGGTAGGTTCTCCGTAGCTAACAGGGCGGGAGAGCAATACAGGCATCCAGGCCCCAGTGCCGCAACTAATTAATTTTCATGGACAAAATACATACGAACAAAAATGCTACTAAATAACTTAAAAGGAAAAAAAAAACACGCTATCCATCACATAACTACGAAGGAGACGAACATTTCAACATCCTCAGCAATGCAGGTTCTAGTACTTCAGAATCCTGGATTCGGAATGCAGTCCGAATCAAGAAGAAGGCGTAAAATAGGGAGGGGGAGGAGAGAGAAAAACGCGGAACCTGTTTGTCGAAAACTCCGTGACGACAAAGGAGCCATGGACGTTGTAGATTTCCGCAATGCCGGACCGGATAAGCGATGGCAGTATTAATGCATCTCTTCAACGTAACAATCATGCTTCCGCATCAAAAGTAAAGCAAAAGCTACCGAATCAAGTACCAAAAACAAAAAGTAGAGGAAGAAGAAGCATTAGGCGTAAGCGTAAAAGACAAGATACGATTCAAAAAATTTCAAAAACGGAACCCTAATAGTGAAATGAGATCGAGTAAATAGTTACAGAGATAGAGGAGCGCTTAACTCCAGCAAAATGCCGAACCGCAGAGCGAGAGAGAGTGCATCGGAATTATCAATGATGGTACATTGAAGACGATCGGAGAAAGTTCCACAAAAATGGCACCGAGATCTCTCGATTTCTACACAGAGAGAGATGATGGATGGGGAACATTTCTCGGAGGCGTTTGATTTTGCGGAAAGGCGATAGTCGATGAATGGCGGGATCAGACTCTTCGGATCTTTAGAGCATAAATTATTTATAGTAGCGAGCCAAGTGCTTCGCCAACGATCGTTCCACGTGTTTGATTGCAATTGGCTTAACTGTGGGGCCCATCAAATGCCCGTGTTCAGGTTTTGGCCAACATGTGTCCCATTCGGTTATAACATTGCATCTCCGTGGGAAAATGATTGCCCATCTAATTTTTCCTAATTTCGAGCATGTGCCCCCACTAATTTATTTCACAAAAAATCAATTTCCGCCTTGAATTTGACAATCTTATCAATTTTTGTATTAAAATTTCTAACTTCATCGAATTACACTTTTAACTTAGATAAGTGTTTCAATCTCTACTTTCAAATTAAAAAAATATTTCCATTTTTACCTTCTACTAAGTTTTATTTTGAAAGAATATCTTAATTGGTTAAAAACATATATTTGACCAAGCAATCATAGACTCGAATTCTCTACCCCACATGTTGAACTCAAAAAACAAAAAAAAACTATTAAGAAAAAGTATTTTCAAACATGTTCAGTCAATTATAAAACATATATTTGAACTAAATTCATAAGATTTCAAACAAAAACTATATTAGAGTTTTTTCTTTTGTTGTTGAAATTTGTGAAATGTTGATAAAGCTATTCAATGGTTGATTTTGTACATTCATAAAGTGTTCTATAATCTAACGTACATCTATTTATTTTAAGAACAAATGTTTTAAAAACATTTTGTTAATTTAACCCTCTTATTTAAATGTGCTGCTATTTTTTCCAAAATTGACATCGATATGTCATGGGCCCACATATACTAATCTCATCCAAATTCCAATAACTAATTTCCATTTAACTCCTATGATATTATGAAATGTACATCAATTCTATTGAATCAAAATAATTTGACATCAACTTACATACAACTCAATTGATTAAGACATATATATCTCTACAAAATGTCAGAATTTTGAATTCAGAACCCTTGTGAACTCAAAAAAGTAAGGTGAAAAAAGAAAAAAAAAATCTTGAATCGAAATAATTTGACACCAATCTATGTATAACTCAATTGATTAAGACATATATCTCGAATCAGAACGTCATAAATTTGAATCCCTACTCCATGTTGAACTAAAAAAAAATAAAAGAAAAAAGAAAAAAAATCTTTGGTCAAATGATATGGCTTATCTGAGTAGAAATAAATAGCAGGAAACAATTTGCAAACTTGAATGACGGTTTGTTTATCAACTATCAATACTAAAAACGATAAAGAGAATTAACAGAGGAATATAACAAAAATAATTCTCTGTTGCTGTATAATTCATTTCATCACTCTTCAAATTCCAAAACAATCAACTTGACAATCTATATAACAACAGAAACAAACTGCCCTTGAAATTTCACAAACACAAATTCTCTCTATTCAATCTCATAAATCGAATTAAGAATAAATTTTTTTTTTTCTCCACCCTATAAAATCGTTGATGAATAATGAATAATTCTATGGCTATATCTTTGTTGCTGGATCGCCAATCGTCTCTCAAATGATAGTGCAAAAGAATAATTTATAATGCTATAAACAAACTTACACTCTGGCCAAGCAAACGGCGAATTAAAACGATATCGGCTGGTGTAAAACATCTGCAACCACAGAAAGAACCTGATATGAATAACTCGTCTCCAAAAAGCATTGCTAGTTTTTATTCAAAACAAAATGGTCTCTATACATTTTAGTCTCAATGATTGCATAATTGGTCAAATAAATCAATCCAAGGCAATGTTCTACACAATTTGGCAGATAAGAAATGAATCATGTAAGAAACCATATCGAAAACACGAAATATTCTCTACAAGTTGCAAAGAGTGAGTTTTAGAGGAGCCGAAAGCGCCTCAGAAATCGAATGTATACCAGCTAATTAAGAACAGAGTCAATGAAGAGTATAATCAATCTACTATTTCTTCATTAAATATATATATTCATAGAAGTTTAGATTAATGGAACTACAGTAGTTGTTCTTTAGAGTTTGATATTAGCAATTCCCTATAGTTCATATATCAAATCAAAATAGAAGTTCTATGAATCCTTCATAATACGCGAAGAGCAGCATACTATAAAGGTAAGTCACTGTTAAAAAGAAAGCTTCTAACTGAAATAATGGAGGACTAAAAGCCTTTTTTACCTTTTGTCTATATGGGAAGCAGAACGCCAGAAAATTGATTCAAAGAAAACTGAAAGATTCCTTAAATCCCTCTAAAGAATGCCCCATCAACAAAAAACACAAGAACTTTCAAAAATGCTCCAAAGTGAAGTGAAGTTTCGGAGCCCGACGTCGAAACAAAGGCTCGAGGCGGAAAGATGGAACACCAAACTGCCACCTTTTAGCATCATACATTTCATTCCATGCCTGTACGATTTCATCGATTTTGAAACCGAAACCTGCAAGCCCAAAATGGTGGAGATATTCCATTAATAACATAAAATGATAGTGAAAAGAAAAGTTCAACACTATTACATCATAAAGCAAGAAATTTAAGGCCTGCTTGTACTTTACCTTCCAGTGCAGTTTCATTGGAACAATGGTTCTTTATCATAACTGCAATGTCTGTTTGAGAAGCCCCAGCAAGTTCGAACTTCTCGACCGACACCTCCAAACATTCCTCCCAGGTTGGTAGCTCGATCTTATATTCCACGATCGAACGCTCGTACAATAAGGTGCCCCATAAAAGATATATCTGTGATCTCATGTTTGAAGCCAGCTCTGCAGCTTCATCAGCAGGTATCTCACTAAATAGTCTTTCCAATCCCATTTTTTGCAAATCAGATCTATATTTTTCACTTTTGGAGAGTCCATTCAGGCGCTGCTCCTCCATTTCTTCCCACATCAGCATGCCCTTCTCCATGCTGTCCTCAGCCTTGTTATAAAGTTGTAAGACCTCCGAGGAAAAGCTCGATTCCACATCGATTTTGCTTCCGCTCGCAATTGCATAATACCAGCAAAGCTTAGCTTGCTCAAACTGCTGCTGCCCAAGTGCAAGGAAACCTTCATAGAAGTCAGGTTTTACATTCAGAGCTTCTTCATATCTCATTTCGGCCTTTTTGTATTCTTTTCGTGCCCACTCGTATGCATCCTTAATCCGGATAAGTAAAGTTTCTCTCGAACCGTCTTCTGGAAAGAAAACCTGTTTCCTTGCCCTGGACATGTGAACATTGCCCCAGTTGAAGAATGCCAGAGCAGCCATTTCTTGAAACTTGTCTGCAGCAATTTCGAAAAGTTCCTGAGCATTGTCACTTGTAACAGTGTCCTCCATTGCTTCCGAGTACAGCTTCATTCCAAGCTCGTGAAGATCCAAGTACGAATCAGAATCGACCCCGACTTGGTTCTTGAACAATCGTGCAAACTGCACTATCCAGTCCTCAACCGAAGTCGTTCCCATTACAATCTTCTTATCTTTTTCTGTATCTCCATTCACCACGACAGTACATTTTTTATCGACCTCCGGTGGCGTCTCCTGGTTTTCGATTTCCTTGTAGACAGGTTCCTGATCAGGACTGACCTCTGAGATGTACAATCTAAGTGAACCCTGTAACTGACTAGATGATTCAACCGACCTTAACTCCTCTGTCGTAGTAATTGTAACCAAATCACCCTCTTGATCTCTGTACTTCACAAGAACACCCTTCAAGCTCGGAAATCTGTCTCGAACTATCTCGCTCACCAATTTCATGCTGCAGTTCGAAGGTAACTGAGCCCATCTGATGTCTTCTCCAAAAACTAACTTCACCGTCTTTGAGACCGATTTTTCGTCAATCGGTTCGATGAACAATTTATCTTCCTCAATAGTATTTTTTGTAACTTCCTTATCTTCAACCTGATCAACCTGAGCCACTGGAACCACCTGATCCACCTGATCCACCTTCTCCTCCACAACCAACTTATCATCTGTTTTTTCCTCAACTTTCTTGTTCTTCTTCTTCCTTAGTTTCTCTCTAACGACCTTTCGCAGATGCGCTACGGGAGGCAGCTTTACAGTGGCCAAACCAATTTCTTTCTCATCGACATCAATTCCTTTTTCTCTCATCGTGTTCTTCACACTATCCAAAATCTCCAACGCAGAGAGATTATTCACCTCATGGCTCAAAACAGTATTTACATCTCTCAACGCCAGATCGAACCGATTCAAAGCCTCGTAACATCTCGCTCTTTTCAACAGCGCCTTGCTGTATCTCGGGTAAGCCTCCAATGCCAAATTGCATTCGTTAATCGCTCGAGGATACTCGCCCAGCCCCAACTGCATATAACAGGCAGCCATGTTGCTATGGAGATGAGCAACATCAATGTGATTTCTAGGCAAAAGCTTCAGAGCTTTCTCGTATTTCAACATGGCGCCTTCGTGATCTCGCTTCTGAAAGAGCCTGTTGCCTTCCTCCTTGAGCTCTTGAGACATGGTTATGAAGATGGCCGTATCTTCATCAAAAGCCTTCGAGTTCCGGTCCGAGGGCCGGGCAGATTTAGAATTCGCATTTCCAGGCTTCTCTACAACATTTTCCTTCTTCTTTCCGGTTGGCTTCCCCATTGAAATTACTCACAGATAACAAAGTTGATGGTTCAAATCAAAACCTCTCCCGTTTTTTCTTCCTTTCTTCTCCTCAAATCGTAAAAAAACCGTATCAATAGATACGTGTGTGTGTGTGTGTGTCGTGGAACCTAATTGAAGCTCAAGTAAGAAATGGAAATCTCAAGCAAACACGTCTCAAAACTTCGTAATGTTGAAACTACGAAACGTCCAAATCTTACTTGACGAATAAAACAAAAAACAAAGAAGAAAATCAAACGAAGAAAATCAAACGTTCTATCTGGCTTCCTCTCGAGTCCTCCGGATCAGGAAAATCCGGATTCGACAATGAAACGGATTGAAATCGTAGCCAGAAACAGAGTTCAATAGAAATCAATTTCGTGAAATGAGAATTTCAGAAATCGAAGAGGAAGCCAGATGGAAATGGAGAAGAAGAAAAGGCGCTTTTGAAGGAAATTAGGAATAAACAATGGAGGAAGAAGAAGAAATCCCTCGTTCTTCTAGGGTTTCGAGAATAGCAGGTCAACTTTTCAAAGGTCTTGTCAATGCCAATTGTCATTACCGCGCGTGTCGGAACTTTCCTTCTTCGTCTAAATTACATGAACGCGCCAAAAAAGAAAAGAAAAAAAAAACGCTCCCACAGACAGATATCCGTTGACCCAACCCAATAAAATTGGAAACTTCGAATGTAAGATTAAAATTTAAATGTGTAAAAAAAGAAAGCATAGAATATTAAAATTAGATGCCTAAAGTTGAAGAATAAAACAGCAAACGCAAGGCCCGGGTGGGCCCCTTATAGAAATTTGTAGGGTTGAAGAATCCTTCGACTTTTGTAACGATAGTTAAATATTTTTTTTATTAAGATATGCTCGGATGAGCTTTCATTTTCCAATTTAGCACTATTTTTTTTTATTTCAACAAGTACCAGTTGAAGTAATTTTAATTGGATAATTTAACCATCGACCTTTGCGACAATAATTATTATTTGAATCATTCATTCAAATAATAATTATTCAATCAAATTACATCATTAATATTTACTACAACATCTTTTTCTTCTTTTTATTCAAATAATTTATAATTTACGTTTTTAATATGAACAGTTTTTTAGTTCAAAAATCTTTCGATTAAAATGATATGTATATTAACGAATTGAGTTATGTTTTACTAAAAAAAAATAATTGAATTATGTTCATATTTGTAACTTTTTTAATACTTCTATCTTGAGAAAAGTCATGACTGCTATGTTTTTTAGTTGATAATAAATGTTATATCTAATGTGGCAATAATTTATAAATTAAGAAAGTATTTGATTTTCACTAAATATTCAATGTCATGTATTCATGAAAGATCATGATTATGGATTTTCTTTATTTTATACTATATTTATAATTTGTTTTAGAAAAGGTCATTTCTAAAGAAGTATACACTGCTGGTACTTTTTAGGAGAGTTGTTGAAAAAAAAAAATATGAGTGGAATTGGTTGGACTCCAGCCCTTGAAAAGTTCCAACTTAATAAAAAAAAAAAGATATAAATGGAAATTATCCAATTTGGGCATAATATCTCAGCCTTTGATATCTATTTTATTATGATAAAGACTAAAGCACATTTATAGTATAATTTATTTTCATAGTTGTTATAACAATTTCATCGCTATAATACCATTTGATAAACATCACATCACAAATATAAAGTAGAATTTTTAAATCTACAACTTTTTATAAAGTAAAAATGTCGTAGTCATTGAACTATACTTATCATCTTTATAAATACTTGTTAATGGTTTATTAATAGTTTCATTTTTATATATATATTTTTTAAATAATTTGTTTAGGTTTGGTTTAAGATTGATTTTAGGTATTCTAAGCTGATCATGAGAAAATCGATTGTGAATGAATCAATTTAAAATCAGCTCTTTAAAGTATGTGCACTTGCAAAATCTGTTTACTTTTGAAAGTTGATTTCAAGCGTCTCTTGTTAACAAATTTTTAATTCTATCATTCAAATTTCAAAATATGATTCGATATATGTAATATATTTCCCACAAAATTAAGTTCTACATCATAATTTTTTAAATTGATTAGTTCAATATAACCATTTAAAAATAATTATGCCAGCTTTTTTGTTTAATACGATTGGTTATTAAAGTTGTTTCTCCTAATATTTGAACAAAAAAAAAAAAAAAAGTAGAGTAAACAAAATATAAACTTCAAGTGAACTTATAAAATTTGAAATAACAATCTTTAAAAATCTATAGATTATTAACAAGGCAAATTATAATAGTAAACTTATTTTTGTTATTATAGCTAAATCACAATAATTCAATATTAATTTACCAAACCCTATAGATAGTTTAAAATTTAAATTTACCAAAGACTAATTTACTTCACATTACAATTGATTTTCCTAAAAGCACGGTTGACAACAATTATTTTCATAACTACAACAATTAAACCTAAGTAATTTATATCAAATGATGAAAAGTAATATATAAATTCACTACTCATTCTAGTCATTTCAATTACGTCATAACTATTGAAGGCCAAGAGGAGTATAACTCCACGAATATGACATCAACTTCTTCCTTTGAGGTTTGAGATTTAAGTCTACTCCTTACATTTTTTTGTATTGACTTACAAGAAACTAACCAAAACTTAATTTTTATACAAAATACAAATATTTTTTAAATCATAGACACTTACAAATCCAATACATTTTTTTAGTTTAACATTGTGTGAGAGTGGAGATTTGAACCCATGATCTTTTGATCCGAAAAATTATGTCTTAACCAATTGAGTTATGGTCGATTTGACAAATCACAAACTGAAATCCAATACATGTTTACACTATCTAAAAAAAAAAGAGAAAAAACGTATTTACCTCAATTATTTTTTATATATATACTTATATTTACATCAACTAGAGTATCCATACACGATCTTTTTGTATAATAATCTCAACACAAATTGCACTAAAAAAAAAAAAAAGATCTCAACACAAACTAAAAACCTATTTCAAAAAACCCAGGCTTCTGAAAACCGTGAGCTTAACTTAATTAAACAACCGGGTTGTTCTAAAATAATAATTATTAAACAAAAAAAAACAGTTATTAAAAAAACCCGGGTTTGCTGTGGAATACAGCCTACAGGCATATTTAAATTTCTTTACATCTGTATATATATATATATATTTGTTTCCTTTTTCATTTTGAATTTTATGGTAATTTTTGACGTTCGCTACTCAAATTTCCGTTTTCAAGAATTTTTTTGGGAATCGCTGCCTGTCCCAAAGCCCTTTTGGGAGAAAGTGAAGAATATTTCTGATTAGTCAAAGGGAATATGATCCTGCTCCGCCGTGCCTTGTCTGTGCACTAAAAATGTGTTCAAAGAATAATATTTTAAATTAAGACCAACATGTGAGTAGTAAGTTCAAATCTCAACTCTCACCTATTGAATTAAAAAAGAAAAAGATTATGTCTGACCTTATACATTTGATTGTCCGTTCTCACACAAGACAACCGTTATAGTCCTACTACATTTGATTGCCAAGATGACTCGTAAGATGTTAAACTATGGATAGATAGCATTTTCTTGAATTATTTTAATATTTACATTAATCCTTATTGGATTTAGCGTGCCTCTTGTATGACTTTTAACTAATTATTTTTAACTAATTAAAATTATGTTTTGAAATATATATAAAAAAAAATAGATAAAAATATCTTAAAATGCCTTTAGATGGAGTTTTTTTTAGTTCACTTTTAGATGGAATTTTTAACCAATTTTCTTAAAAAAAATACTTATATAATAAATATTTCACTTAAAAATAATTTCTTCAAAAATCATGTCAAACGCACCACAATGTTTTGAATTATATAATTTACATTTGATTCTTAAGCAACTTTTTGATTTACGCGTGAAAAAAACCTATTAAATTTAAACAATTTTTTTTATAAATTGAAAGTACAAATACAAAGTTGCTACATATTAAAATTTAGAGACTAAATTATTACAAATTTAAAATTATCGGCCTACAAACTAAAGTGTAATTTCAAGGAAAGACAAGAACTACAAGTGTTTTTCAACTAATTTTCCAAAATAATAATAATGTTTATTTATCATTACAAACAATTAACAATCATGCAAATATTAAAAATTTGCTCGAGAACTCAAAACACATCTATTGTTTTCTTCAAAAATATATATACGCACATTTATTGTTCTTAAAAAGACAATGAATATGTAATTAACAAGTCAATTAACAAGTTTCTAATCTCACTAACAAACGAGGTTAAGACGACCCACTATCAGAACCTGAT
>JAOANK020000064.1:500144-526483 GCA_026257165.2 Telfairia occidentalis | reverse complement strand
TCATTTTAAAAATGATAAAAATATATTACATTACAACTAATTATTTTCAAATAAACTTTAACTTTCGCTTACTAAAATTCGATCATACAAGTCATTATAGAATTTGGCGATCTATATTTTATTAACTATATTAATAGTATTCACGAAAATAAAAGTAGCTTATTAACAATCTATTTCTTCTCTTGAGATAGAAAATTTAATTCCTTATTTAATGAACTAAAAAGGAAATATATAAATAGATGATTATATTTATAACTGCAAAATTATCATTAAGGGCATTTGGTTTAGTAGTAGGATTCTCATCAACACATTTATCTAGTTAGATGGAAGGATATTTTTAACATTCATTTTCAAATGGAAGAAACGTCAAATCGAACCTAGCTCAACTCGCATATCTCCCTGACCAAAAAATCTTGAGTTCAACTCCTTCACTCCACATGTTGTTGAACTAAAAAAAAATCCAAATGGACGAAATGCAATTCAATTTATAAAACTATGTTTAAAAACAAAATCTAGAAAAAATAGCAGATAATTTCATAACAGAAAATTTTCACACACACCCTTGACCTGTAAACTCAAGAAAATTTGGCCACATGCTGGTACGTATGTATATTTCCAACTTACAAAAAGTATAAAATAATAATAATAATAATAATAATTAAATAGCTATTAAAGTGTTTGATGATGGTTAAATAAGTTTGGTTGATTCTCAGGTGGTACTTGCATCTGCAGGTGTAAATAGCAGTACAAAAAATAAATGTGTCCTATTTATCAATGACATGAAACTTCAAGAAAAAGTCCAATGTTATTTAACTCTCCAAATTTCAATTTTACCTTCCTGAATTTCGCATCACTGATTCAATTGGAAATAATAATAATAATAATAAATAAACAAAAACCTGAAATTATTTAAACATCTCACTGACAGGGATTTGGAGTAACCCAAATGGGTGGAAGTAAACGCCGCCGGGAATGGGAGCTGCCGGAGTAATACGGCAGCGGCGCAAAGCTTTCGTCGCACAATCGGAAAATCCCCATATCCGGTTCTTCACCCTCTCCTTCGTAGTCGTTTTCCGAGTAATCATCCGTATAATATATACAATTCCCTGAAATTCCAGAGAAATCAGAAGCCGAGAAAGAAATTGAAGAATTTTCCCCGACAAACAATGCCATTTCATCCAAGCTTTCAACCTTCTCCCATCGCGGCCCTTCCCACTCCATCCGAAACACCTCAAATCGCACCGTCCGATACATTACAGAGATCAGTTCGTCGTCCATGGCGCCGTTGGCGATATCCAAATACCGTGTCACCAGCAGCAATTCGTCCCCTGATTTCACCAGATACTGTATATCGCCTTCCAATTGCCTCGCCGTCGTAACGACCGAGACGCGAGAGCTCGAATCGCGTAGATCGATCACTGAAACGACGCCGTACTTATCCACCGCGTAGAACAGCCCATCGGAATGTATAATATCTTCGCAATTCGAAGGTGCGTCATCTACGAAACTCCAAGATCCACTGCCGCTCCGGCAAACCGCCAAATCGCCGCTATGATTCAGAATCGCTACTGCGGAGAAATCGTTTTGTTGAGATGGAGTTGAGGACAGAACGATTTTCTTGACGAAAGAATCGCGCATCTGCCGCAAACTTCGGCTGTAGATGTGCCCGGTCGGTGTACGGATGGCGTATTCTCGGCCAACTCTGGAATAATTGAAAGAGACGACGTTGGGGAACGTGGAGAGGGGAGGAAGACGGAGCTTCGCCCTGGTTATGGGGTTGAGGAGGAGGATGATCGGAGTTTCGTCGAGGATCGCGAGCCAGCCGTTAGAAGAACCGCAGCGGCGCTTGCAGAGAGAAGCCTCCGGGAGGTGGAGGAAGTGGATTTTGTGGTCGGAAAAGTCGAATAGGCCGCAGCGGGAGTCGTGGTACAGAGGAATCAAGAGCCATGGGAGCTGGGGAGGAAGACGGTGAGGGGTTTTGGGGACCGATGATCGCCAGCTGTGACAAACGGCTCGGAATCGAAGATAGTCGGAGTAGACGGTGAGGTAATTGGAGATGACCTGCAGGAGATCGGGCGGAAGTTTGGTCCAGTCGGCCATTTTCTACGGCCTGTTCTTCGAAGAGATATTTATTTATTGTTTTCCAAACGACGGTGGCGGCTTTTATTTTCTCGATGAAATAAAAGAAATTATATTATGCTTTCCTTCCGTGTAATTTCATTAATTTGTTTCGATAGTTACTTCTCTTTTTTCTCTTTATCCATACGTTATATACGAAATGTACAAAGCCAGAGACCTACAAACTAACTGATTGAATCCATTAATTAGTCTTTTCGGGGAGAAAGTGCTTAAAAAAGAAGCAGAGAAGAGAGAGAATCCATTAATTAGTATGAGCAGATTGAATTGAAACTTTTTTCTCCGGGGATAAAAAAAAGGAGATTCAACATAAACTAATGGATTCAATGGACTGCAAACAAAGCACCTAATTATATACTAATTACAGATTTGATTCATCATCTAATTATATACGAATTAGCATTCTTAATCGTTCCTCTTGCTATAATCAAAACTTGTTATTTGATTAACCTCATTCACGAACTTCATACTAAATTTTGTCAAATGAGACATTTATAAGTTTTAATTCTAAATATTATTTTAAAATTTTATAAGTGATCGTCTCTTTGGATCACATCACAATAACACCAAGGATAGAACAGTCAAGAGCCCTTCTACATCGATAATCTTTTTCACACAAAATAATAATAATAATAATAAAATAAATCAATAATCTCGAGAGCACAAACGGATTGGAAAGAAACTATAAGAACCATTCTCAAGTAAATCTAAGCTTAAGGCAATGAATAACGGAAGAAACTATTCCTAATCATAACCAAGAACCATTAGATGTATGGACAAAGACTAAAAGTATTCTTGAATTCCTCCCTCGTACATCTAATCAAATAATATAGTGACAACTACACTGTGACAGTCATGTTAAACAAATTTTCCGTACAAAAGAGTTCAAAACCTTATAAGAATAACAGGACTCGGAGATGCTATAGCACAATTACCAGTCAATGAAGGGAAAGAACATAGTAATCAGGCTCAACATAATTAATGGATTTGCCTTGATTTCTTAATCAAAATTCATGCATAATCTGATTACAGAGTAAAAATGAAACAAGCACCTAAATCATATAAAATAAATATTTTTTGCTCAACACATCAAAATGGCAAGTTCGGGCAAAGGTGGACGAAGACCTTTAAGTTTCAGCTGGTGTCTCCACGTCAACAATTGTGTCATTGGCTTCATCTGCAACGTCATCAGCAACACGCAAATCTGGATAATTGCGATGGTTTAGAGAATGCAGCCATAGAGCCACAGCTCCCTCCTTGTGCTCTGTGGAAGCAATATGAGAATATATTTGCTTCATTTTGAAATCGTCTGCTATCTCTTCGTATGCTTTCATAGATACCTCTTCGTGACTATCTTTCCACTTGTGATTGTATGATGTGAATAGGCACTCATCCAAGTACAACCCAACCTCAGGTGCAGTGGGCACATTTATATTTACATCCCTGCGTTTGAATTCTGATTACCAAAAGTTGATTGAATCCAATTCTATATTAACAAATGAAAATCAATTCAAATTGTAAAGGTGATTTACTTACTTTTGCAATGCTTTTTCGATCAATGACTCTGGAGCACAGTTCCTCATAATTGCCACAGCAAGACCCATCATCTTCCGGATCTGATGAAGCATGAAGCTCTGCCCCACAACTTCACATTTTACAAATTCAATGCCTTCAACCACGACGGTGGTGGCCGCATCAAATGAAATAATGAAGCGTTGGGCAGCAGGGTCCTCTGCTTTTGTTCTGGTAGTGAAGTTATGGAAGTTATGAGTTCCTACATAATGCTTCAAAATCCTATTAAACCTAGCCTTTTCCTCCTCGCCATACTTGAAGCTCCCTGAAGATTTCTCATTCCCATTGACGCTCTCTTTGCTTGCCACAATCTCTGAATCATTCCCTAATCCAGACATTTCACTGCATTCACTTTTTGCAGTACCTTCAATTCCAACATTGAGTTCAGTATCAGTATTTTCGACTAAAACGCTAGTTTGTTTGTTAGAATCAGAGGTCGTGGTATTGTCCTCCAAAACCCCATTTGCCTGAACTTCAGAAACTTCAATGGAGTTTCCAGTGTTCGACGAAATGTCTGACTCAGTTATCACGGTCTTTGCTTCAAAATTGCGCTTACCCATCAAACCTTCGACCTTCCGCCCTCGTTCGGAGCACTCTAAGCACTTCACAAGCTCGTTATCAGACCCTAAACTAGCCTTCACACTTTCTCTATCACGATGGCAATTAGGGTCGAGAGCGAAGACAGGAATTAGGTATACATACCTTCTCCGATCGCAGAACTTTTTCGCATTAAACGACGCTGTGACACGCTTGTACCCAAAAATTCGTATTTGCGGCGAGAGATTCGAATTGAGACGATCAACAAAACCTGGCGGATCGATGTAGAAGCGACCGGAAACAACCTGGCCCACGGCACTCACGCCCTTATCAGTGCGAGCCGAGCGGGCCCAATCGTAACGCTTCGAGAACCCGCGGTCCTGCTCCGGGACTGCTCCGGCGAGATATAGGGCTTCTTCAAGGTCGGCTTCGATGGTTTTGGCGCCCGGATTCTTCTGCATCCCTTGGTAACCGACGCCACAATAGGCAAAGAAAATGGCGATCTTGCGGCGCTTGTACCTTTGTTTCTTCGGTGCCGCAGAATTGGAATTGACATCTTCGTCGTCGGAGGTGGTGGTTGTGGATGACATTTTGAGCTTCTTAGGATCTGGTTCTTCGATCGACGGTTGTAGCGGTGATCTTCTGGTTTCCGTTGGCGGTTTTTCTTCCATTTTACCAAGGCAAGGGAATGGACTGAAATCTCTCCATTAGGGTTTTAGAGTCCATCTGACAGCTTTTTGTAATTAAATTTAAATTTTATTTTGGTCCTTGAACTTTTAAATTTATTCTATTTTAATCCATAAACTTTTAGCATGTCTATTTTAATCTCTAGACTTTTAACTTTGTTTCATTTTAGTTCTTAAACTCTTATTTTTATTTTATTTTTAACAAACTAATAACATATCTTTAAATATATATAGATATAAATATGTTAAAACAAATATATATTTTAGTCACTTAAGTTGAAAATGAGCATTGAATAAAAAAATTACATCGCAATGGCCAAAATGATTATATTTTGAAAGTTCAAGGACTAAAACATACATTTTGAAAATTCAAAAACTAAAATGATACAAATATCAAAGTTAAAAAACCAAAATAGATATTTCGAAAGTTTATGTATCATTTAACCTCCTATATTATTATTATTTTAATTTGACAAAAAGAAAATACAACTAACCATTTACCCGTTTTTTTAGTTCACCATTTACCATTTTTTATTTATTTCTTATAAACATTTTTCTCTTAGTAACACTGATTTAATATAGTTCAATTTTTCATTTATATTCTATCCTTTTTTTTCATTAATCAATTTCTTAAAATTGAAAACAATACATACACAAAAATAAATCGAGTGAAGTATTGTCACCAACTTAAGCATAATAAAACTGATTGAGACATATGTTCTCGACTAAAAGGTCGCATCCCACACATTACTGAATTAAAAAATAATAATAATAATAAAGTGAAGTATTGTCATATCCTTCTTTGTTCCAACCCTAAGTGGTACAACTATGAAATGAATTCAATACATTGTTTAAGATATGACATACACTCTCATTTTATTTTGTTCACTCTTCTCAACACATCTTTTCAATTTCACGTGTTAAATTAAATAATGTTTGTTTTTTTTAGTTCATCAACATGTAGGGATGAGAATTCGAACTCACGACCTTTTGGTCGGAGAGATTATGCCTTAACCAATTAAGTTATGCTCGATTTGACAACATGTGGTACGACAACGTTTGCTTGATAGATATGTTATATTATTATTTAATTGTAATGTTAACTATGGATACTACCTCTAAGTACAATTCACAGTGACATGCATAATTATTGGAACTTAAGCATAATTAAATATGCATACTTTTGTAATTAGTTTAAATGTTCTCATAGTTTGAAGTTAATTTTAATTTGGTTTGTATGGTTTAAAAAGTTTAATCTTTTTTTTTTTTTTAACAAAACTTAAAAAGTTTAATCTAGTATTTATAATTTGAGTTTATTTTCAAACTTAGTTTTTATGGTGGTAAAAGTTGTGAATTGGTCTCTATAGTTTAACCTCAACATTGAAGATATAACATGTATTTTTATTTGAGAACAAAATGATATTTTTTATTTTTCTAATTGCATTAATCAAGTGTATTATAATATAAGCTCTAATCAGAGAGAGAAAAAGACAAGTAAACTTGTGTTACTGAAAAAGGATACAAAGATAATTATGATTTTTTTTAGAGAGCAAATTTTTACAACTACAAATTAAATTGAAATTAAATCTAAATAATCAATTAAAAAATTCTGAAATATTAACAAGAACGTAGTTTAACTACTGAAACATGCAAGAGGGAAATCCTCCACCACATTAGAACTAAAATAAAAATAATAAAAATAAATAAATAAAATACATGCCAAATTAAATTTAAAACTAAGCCAAAGGAGGAGGTTAGAAACTTAACCCAAGAAAACATTCCATCAATCTTATAAAATTCGAAAATTCTATACACGCAAGACACAAAAAAGAAAAAAGAAAAGGACAAATTACTAGTTGCTACAAATGGCCAATCTGCAACTAAGCATATGTTCAAGCGGACTTCCCACGATTAGCATTCTCTGAAACCGACAGTTGCTTAACGCTTAAGCTACTGTAAAATGGTTAGCGACGAAACACACAGGCCAAGATCCGTATCCCATTCCCCTTGGATCGGTTTTAGCGAAGAATCTCGAGCCCACGCGTATGCAGATCAGATGACCTTGAAACCTCTGAGACCAATCATTTGATTGCAAATGGTGGACCAGAGAACATTCGATTCCCTGAACCAGCAAAACCAGAGACGTCGAAGCGTGTAATGTCGGAAAACGAGCTTGATGAGGTCCTTGTTTAAAACGCCAATTCTCTTCCAGTTCATTCTGCGGGATTCTCAGCTGTCGGAATTGGTTACTTCTCGGTAGCGTTTCTCATTGTTTACATAGTAATTTCATTCATCGCCTTATCTTCTTACGAATGTTAATCGCGCGACTTAGCGCATCATTCTGGTTATATAGCTATTTGTCCATTGAATACTTGATGGTTCACTCGTAAAGCATCTATCGTAGCATTTGCATTTTTTTTTTTTTGCGGCTTTTTTTTCTTCTTCCATGCCAATTAGCTCTTACTTGATTCTGTCGCTGGATTATAATTCCTCCTGATGTATAAATCGGCTTCGCGCCAATCTGAAACTTTGTGATTTTCGGCTAATTAATTAGTATTATCAAGGTTGATCACATTTGCTGGCTGTTAGTTTATATTATGAAGAAGTTGATTTTGGACGGGTTTAAGAAATGTTAATGTTTCGTCGAATTTCAAATTGAGGAGTAGATTATCACAATGAAGGAGGACGCTGTTGATTACAGCTTACAGAATTAAGCTGCAGTCATGAATCGTTCACACACTGTCACTACCCTATTAGAATTCCAGCTCGTTCCTTTATTTCCGTTTCCTTGTTCGAGTGAGCATCATGAGAGTCAAGACCGGATAATACGAATGAGACTACAGAGTGTAATGCTTTTTTTCATCTTTGATTGCGAATGCAGGACATCCCTATTTCTGCAACTAAGGCGTCAAGGTTCTTACAAGTTTCTCTCCAGTTATCATGTGTGACAATAATAATGTATGGTTCTTATAATCCCCAATTTCCAGAACGGATTGTTTTTGCACGTGGACAAACAAAAATTAGCTTAATCTGGCTAGTTTTTCCTTGATGAATTTTCTGCATCTCGTTTATCTTCTTTTAGTCATAAATTTGGTAGAACTTACATTGTAATATACAAATTACTTATTTATTTTTGGAATTCAGGGTTTTGACGACAGCTATGAGCAGACTGATATTGGTACGTTCTTTTCTTTGTTTGTTTTGACATTAAATTTCACATAATGATATGATCACGTTAATCTTAGTGTTTGTCAAAAGATGATATCTCCGTTGGAATTGCCTTCAAATTCTAATACATGTACTGGTGCATATGCATACCCGAATGTTTGCCTGGGATCGCTGTAAAAAAAAAAAAAAGGATGCATACAATACACATAGGCTTGAAATTAGAGTTGGTTTTCTGCTATGCAGAAATTGTATTTTTTGATTGTAATCATCTAATCATTTTACATTATTCCGGTGTTTCTTTTTGGTTACTTATAGGGGCAGTAATACGCAATGGAAGAGAAATCCTTTTCCAGGTAGAGTCTACAATTTTAGCTTTCTGGTTTTTCTGTAGAGCAGAGAGCAGCAGGAAGCCATTTTGCTGCTCTTAATTGGGGTGAAGTCTCTAAGAAAAAAAAAGATGTTTGGCATTTTTAGATTCGTCTTGGATGTTGTATCTTTTAATGTATCCAATCAATTTGAAGTCGAGATGGGAGGATTTGGCCAATGTCAATGTTAGATCAAATCTCCCTTAAATTCATTTTAAACTTATGAGAGAAATTCAGCACGCATAGTCCTAATTGAAATTTACAGGCATTCAACTGGGAATCTCATAAATGTGATTGGTGGAGGAATCTAGAGTCTAAAGTTCCTGATATCGCAAAATCTGGATTTACTGCTGTATGGTTGCCACCTCCAACTCATTCCATCGCTCCTGAAGGTCAAAGGAACTAACTTACTTGAATTTTTGTTTTCCTTTTACATGTATGTGCGCATTATAACTCTTGATATATTCTTCATAATTTAAGGTTACCTCCCTCAGAACCTGTACTCCCTAAACTCTGCATATGGTTCTGAGGACTCGCTGAAAACTTTACTTCAGACAATGAATCAGTGCAAGGTTCGAGCAATTGCTGACATAGTCATCAATCATCGTGTTGGGACTGTTCAAGGACATGGAGGAAATCTTAATCGTTTTGATGGAATACCATTACCATGGACTGAGTATGCTGTTACCTCATGCACTGGTGGCCTGGTATTGTTTTGTTACGAATTCCAAGTGAGACCATAATTATCAGAAAACCTTCAATGCTTGTCTGCGGTATCTGTTTTAGGGCAATCATAGCACTGGGGACAATTTCCATGGGGTTCCAAACATTGATCATTGCCAACCTTTTGTCCGTAGAGATATCATAGCATGGCTGAAGTGGCTACGCTGTAGTGTTGGATTTCAGGATTTTCGTTTTGATTTTGCAAGGGGGTAATATTTTTCCTCACTGTTTTCTAATATTGATTTATTTATCGATTGTAGTTTATGATAGAAGAGAAATAAACTATTTGGTTGTACCATTGCTTGACTATTTTATCATCTCGGAACTTGTAATATTGAGGACTGAGGTGCCGTTTGGTATTGGTTCCAAAAACAGACTTTTGTTTCTTTTCCAAAATAATGAAAACGTGAGATCATTTGTGGTTGCTTTTTCCCCCCCTTCCTCTAGCAATTTCAATTGTAGGTAAATTTTGTAAAATTTCCATTTCTGAAAATGACAGCATCGCTCTTCTCTGTTTCAAATCTTCACTCTCTATCATCTTCTTCTCAAATTTCATCTTTCCATTTCTTTTATGGAGTTCTTCAATTGGTTCTGACATACATTTGCTTTTTCCTTTTATCTTTGATGTTTGAACTCAGTTATTCTGCAAAATTCGTGAAAGAATATATTAAATCAGCAAAGCCAATATTTTCTATTGGAGAGTATTGGGATTCTTGTAGTTACAATGGCCATGACTTGGACTATAATCAAGGTAAGATAATCTTTCTTTGTTCTTCATATGTATCATTTTGATCAATTGGAATCATGTTTTAACTTTAAGAAATATCTCGAACAGTTTGATTTTTAGTTTATTTGAATGGTTGATGTTTGTGAATAATATCCACTGTTCTTTTTCTCAATTGTTGTATTCTATAGTGATGATCACAAACTCTAAATGCATGCAGATAGACATAGACAGCGGATAATAAATTGGATCGATAGCACAGGACAACTTTCATCTGCTTTTGATTTTACAACCAAGGGAATTCTTCAGGTATCGATGCTATATGTGAGGCCATTGCTAACTTCATCCCCCACACCACCCAAAAAAAAAAAATAGTAATAATAAGGGCATCAAGGCTCAGGCTACAATAATGTCTTGGATTTTAAATTGGTAACCCTGCAATTTTTTAATTTTCATTCCTTTTCCATTTGCTTATTTGATTCTTTTGTATTAAGTGAATTTTAGGTTGTGTTAATATTTGCTCTTGCTAGTACAATGATTAATTAGCATGCATCTGTCTCCTTGTTTACTGCTTAATAAACATAATTGAATTAATTTGTCGTGTAGGAAGCTGTTAAAGGACAGTTGTGGCGTCTGCGTGACTGTCAAGGAAAGCCACCAGGTTTGATGGGATGGTGGCCTTCAAGGGCTGTAACGTTTTTAGATAACCATGACACTGGTTCAACACAGGTACCATTTTTTTATAACTATTTGTGAAATTATTGCTTGTGGCCGTCAGAGTGGATAGAAATTTCAACATTTGTGTTTCATTGCTCATTATGCGTGATAACATGGTCTCAATTTGACCATTTTCTTGCCAGCCATTATCCTTTCATTTGGATTAATATTGATGCATGCCTGAATGAAATGATAATGTACGGTTGTCAAACGGCTTTTATATGGCCAAATATGCTGCCAAGAGAACAGCTGCTGGATTCTGTTCCATTTGCAAGTGTTTCTTTCATATTATTGCGAGAGAGTATTATCTTCTTTCATACGATATGTACACATTTTTGCAACAGTATATAACTGAGATGTATGAGGCCAAACTCAAAATATATTAGAAGTTTTTAGTTTTTTTGTTTTAGAGGTCTGTTTGAGTTCAAATTAATTATATACGTATAAATAGTCCTGGCAATCCAACTCAGCATCTCAATGAGTAGATAGCCTTGAATTTTTATTTGGAAATTCATAATTAACTTTTTTCTAGTTCCTAAATTAGTGGTTGTATGATGTTTCATTGGTAAGCTTCAGGCCTGCTTTCACTTGGAGCAATGGGCTAAGCAGATCATGATTATTCATGCAGCTATACTTGCATGGCAACTGAACCCATATAATTCTTCATTTGTATTTTCTGGAAATATATTTGTGAGTTTATTCTACTAGAATGTTAGTAACTCCACTAACCTCATCATGCCATTATTCTTGCAGGGCCATTGGCCCTTTCCTTCCAACCATATCATGGAGGTATGCAGAGTGTGTTATCATTGCAATTGCAATCTCTCTTCCTTGCTTTCGGTCTAATTCTCGCTGTGTTGTGGCTTTCTTTCATGCTATGCCTGTCCTGGATTCATGATACAGTTTAAATACCTAATCACATGTTCATCATCAATCGTCGTGTTTTTGGAAACTCTCAATTTTTTTGGTCCAACTAATCCAATGTTAACTCCAGCCCCATCTTCCTACATTGGATGATTTTAAGAAAGCTATTCTCGGAGATTTTACTTCATCTTAAGTCGGTTTCCAACTTTGAACTTCAAATTTCCAAAGTAAACTGTTTAGTATACTTGGTGATCAATCTCTGATGTCTTCTGGGTTAACTGCGTTAGAGAAGCTTTATATTTATTTTCTCTTCTTACAGTTGCTACCGCAGCTACTTTTATGCTCGATCTAGAGTTGTGTCCTGTCTTCCAATAATAAAATATCATCATGCATCGAAGTCTGCTTTCTCGAGCTTTGGTTTATTAGTCTATAATTCCCTCCAGGGCTATGCATATATTCTCACGCACCCAGGAATGCCAACAGTATTTTATGACCACTTCTACGATTGGGGTGACTCGGTGCGCAGCCAGATAGTAAAACTCGTATGTTGCATGATTAATGGTTTTATTGAGTTTGCTATCCTCTCTTCAAGCAAACTTTTTCATGGTATTTAATTCTATTTTTGTTGCAGATAGACATTCGAAAACATCAAGACATCAACAGTCGGTCATCTGTGAAGATCCTTGAGACACGATCAGATCTTTATTCTGCAATAATTGGGGAGAAATTGTGCATGAAGATCGGAGGTGGTTCTTGGTGCCCTTCTGGTACGGAATGGACTCTTGCAACCTCTGGCCGCAGATATGCAGTATGGAAGAAATAAGGTTTGGAAGTGTTTACCTTCTTTGTTTCTTTTTGTGCCATCGGGGACTACGTGTAAACTGTAAAGCTACATAATAAGTTGGCTACTCATAATATATAATCATAAATAGAATAATTGTGGATGAAATTAATGCATTTTCATATAATTTAGATTACACATATTGCTTATTTTGCTGACTCTTGTGGAGCTTTTCATGCGCCACATGGTCAAATCTGATGATAATAGATAAGATTATTCTCTTCAAGCAAACTAATCTTCCCTGTATGGAGCTTTGAGTGCTATATACGGTGGCGTTACTCTTGAACAGTTTTAATGTACTTGGAGGATAGTTTTTCTTACTTTGGGTTATGTAGATACTTACTCAACAGCTCTTTATTTATACATTCGTCCATGCTCTTATTAAGTTAGAGTAGATGGTAAAATTGTACTCATCATGATATTGTTCAATAACATTACAAAAGCTCATAGTGATATGCTACTTGGAGGAGTATGATGATTTTTAAACTTATGATTGGAATATAATGAAAAGGAACCACTTTGAAGTCTTCTATGAGAATGAGATGATGCATGGAATGGAATTATGAAGAAGCTTCAGGAGTTATATAGGAAACAACAGTTATTTAGCGCTAGAAGCAAGCAATATGAGGTTGTCTTATTCTTGTTTGGGAGCTATTCTCAAAATAATTGTTTGTTTTGTAGTATCAAATCTAGTGAAATCGTATTTGAATAATTTCTTAAAACGTTGTCTTACAGATGATTTCTTTTATAGAACGAATAAAACAATTCATTACTAACTACAAACTTGTAAATAATGACTCTAATATGTAGAATATAATCTTTATAAAGTCATTCTATCATAGAAAAATATTATGAAAATGATTTGTAAACAATGCTCTCAACGAAAACCCCAAGTTTTTCTGTTCCGGTTTCTTTATTTAGAAACTTCTCATCTTTTATCTTTTTATAATTTTGACAACCAGGGTACGGGAGCACTGGTTGTCTTTTAATTGATACCTCAAATCCAGTTATTACACCCCACCCTGTATCAGTATTAGTGTGCAATTCCTATCATATGTAGGATTCTCCCTTTAGATGTAATGATATTAGACTATCAATTTTGAACTTTCACAAACTTTATGTTGTTTTCAAGATTATACTCCATAGACATGGATGCTTTTGCATCAGGAGGACATGTTATGTGTAATTACTGAGCAATCAACGATTCATTGGTACACTCATAAGGCGGAGAGGAAGACTGAAGAGAATTTGAATGGGTGAGCCTTTGTGGATCTAGCAAAGAGGTCCAGGTTTATTGGAACTCTAAATTTGGTAATAATGTATGTTCATTAGATAGATGACTTCAGTAAGCTGATGGATTTTGAACATTCATTATGAATTGCCAAACATTAGAGAAACAGAGAGAGACATAGGGGTTGCAAGCCGAAAAATAAACCACGGTTTTATTGATTCGGTTTCATTTAGTTGGTCGATTCATTTCGATTTTAGTCAGTTTGATAGTTTATTATAATAAATTTGATTTGTCGAAAAGTTAGTTTGGAAATCAGACTAGTTCGACATTAGTTTTGACCGTAAATCGAGTCGAATGGACCCATTTGCACTCTTAAAGTGTGTGCCACATGGCAGAAGAGCAGGAAAGAGACTACCAAGCATCACCGATCACAATGCCATGGTCAATGCTCTCGTCATTTTTGCTTTGAAACTTTATCGCATACACGGAACACCACCCTTCCACGGCTTCCCTAACCCCAACCTTCATCGTGTAAATGTATGTATTAGTTGGGCCATTGCAATGTTTCTCAACAGTGAATCTTTATATTCTTATAATTTTTCTTTCTGAATTTCTGAAGTTTGCTAACCGTCCAGTGTGGATACTAACTTGTCCCAGTCATCAAACTTGGGCAGCTTTGTTTTACACATGCCAATTGATTGCTGGGTAGACTGATTAATTTATTCTCAAGAGGTACTAATTAATCAAAGCTAGCTAGTTTTCTTTTATAGATTTGACAAATATATATTCATGATTCATGTAGCACCAGCACATTCTATTGGAAAATTATGATTTTTTATTCAGGTAGACATTCAAACTACTGTCCGAAGCAGCAGTCAACCAAAAAAAAAAAAAGGGAGTTTGCTATTCATGTGACTGAATATTTGGCACCAGCAACAGGGCTGATTGCAGCAAACTGAGTCTCTTCCTTTTTTATACCAAGCACTTATCTTTTTGTTCTTTAACTGCCTTTTCAGATTCTCTACATACAGGATTGTAAAGTAGATCTGCTGAGGACTCGAAATGCAGCAGCGATGAACCCCTCTCTCTGACGTCCACCGCCGGACCATAATTGGCGATTCTCGGGTAAAGTTAAAAATTTGTTGATTTTTATTGGCTTTGAGACATTTTCATTACGGCGGATATCCACTTTTTAACCACAACGGCTCGCAATCATTGAAAACAGTGAGAATCCCATCCACCGAGCTGTGCGGTAAGTAAAAGCCTAAGGCCCACTTAAACAATAACAAAATGCTGTTCTGTTGGTTTTGCTGCTTGCTTGTTTGCCTGTTTGAAATGAAATTCAACTTATTTTGGTCAACCATGCTGAATTTTAGTTAAGAAAGAGAACGAAATTAACTTATAAGCATGCGTTTGTGAAATTTTCTAGTGGTCGTCCCTACCATGGCATACACGTTTTCCTAAGGAAAATGGAAGTTGTTAGAGTGGCACCAAGGCCAAGGAACGAACCACATGAAAAAGTCATTTCCTAGATGGTAAGGCATTATGATTATTGGACTAAATGAAGGATAGTGTGGTCATTTTGAGATGTTTGACTTATAAGGGGGTATTTGAGGCATGGACTCGACATCTTAAACCAAAAAATGGTAAGCCTAGAGATTTAAATGAAGAGTTTAGGAAGCTTGAATATAGGAAATTTGTGTTTGGAGTGAAGGTTTAGGAAATATAAATTTATAAAAACTGTGTGAAGAAGTATATGTTTGGCAGGAGTTGGTTTGGGGTACTGTTGAAACCCTGGAGTTTGTCCAACCACCCTCTGTTTGACAAATCTAAGGAAAAACATGAGTTTGACATTTTAAGCCAAGCTCTCGCTCCAAACACCACACCACGATAGTGTTTATAACTTTGTGTCTCTTTGGTTTTGACAAGAAAAGCTCAAATTTAAATTACTGCTTAGAGTGTAGCATTTTTCTTTAAAAAAAAAAACTAGGTTTGGAAGTAACATAAAAGTACTTTGGAAAGAAAGAAAAGTGTTGTGTGAGAAAGTAGTATTTTGGCTTAGTTTTAAAAATATAGAACCAAACATCAAAGTGATTCATTATTCAATATTTCTTTTATTATTAAAATGAATATAATTAAAATACTTTTGTTAAAAAGACTTAGGATGTGTTTGGGAGTGATTTTGGTAGGACTAAAAATATTTTTGTCATAATAAAATTGAGGTAATTTGGGCATAACAAAAGTAATTTTGAACATTCTAAAATCACTCCGAACACACCTTTAATGTAGAAGTACTCTCGAGTCTCAAATATATAAGCATAAATTTTGCTTCATAATCTTGTACTATACAAAATTCAATTTGTAAGTTAAGCATCCAATGTGTTTCTTCTTCAAAATTTGCGACTTTATGCCCCGAGTGTTGAATTAAAGTCGAGCAATGATTTGGTCTAAACGGAGGATAGTGTTTACATGTATTACAATGATGTTAAACAATTTTTCTTGCAAGACTAGAAGAATAGTTAGTTCCACCATCTGGCGTGGAAAAACCAACGCTTGAATTATTTATTTATTATTATTATTGAAAATCAATTATTGAATGTTAAAAAAGTTGAAAAGAAATAATAATTTGTGGAAATATTATTACTTTAGCTAGCCACCAAGGGACCAAGAAAAAGCATGGAGTTTGTTTGATCGAATATTTGTATATTTTAAAATTATTATATATTTAAAATGATTATTTAAATATCCATGATTTTTTTTTTTTTCAAATAGTTAATTATTATTATTTTTTGAATGGGAAATAGTTGATTATAATAATCTAAATAAACTTTAGCTCCAATGAATATAAATCAATTATTAAAAACTACTCTGCATGATTGGAGTCAGGTGATGTAGACGTTAATATCCCCCACCTTACATAGTAAAAATTAATATAAAATTACGTTTAAATATTCCTTTTTTAGTCATTAAATTTAAAAAATCAATTATGAATTATGAATTATATATTTGTTTAGTTTCTTTTGTTAATGAGAAGTTGATGCGACATGATTACTGGTTAGTCCAATTGTTTATCGCATAGAGATTTAAGATAGTTTTATTAAAATTTATTAAATAAATATTGTCACGTTAGCATTTCATTAATAGTAATGTGTTTTAGAGTGCTTTTAGAAAAGGAAAAAAAAACATTACTTAGTAGGTATGTCCCAAATAATTAACATTAAAAAAATAGAATTATTTCTAATTTTGAAAAAAAAAATCTCAATTTGTGCATTCATTTGCCCTCATTGCAAAAATATAATGATGGTCGGTAAGAGATATTTATTAACTAGTGTGTGGGTTAGTATGTTTCCTTAAAAAAAGAAATTACTTTAGTAATTACTTACATGTTTAATTATACTTTATTAAAAATATTTTAAAAATATTGGCTAGTAAAGCACTTGTAATACAGGGTCGTACACATATTTTCTCATGAAGTGTTTTAAAGGGATTATAACCTTCTCAAAACTACTTTTATGAACAACATTGAGTGAAAAGTGTTTCTGTTAGGTTAAAAGTCGGTTTAATTGTGTGAAAGAATATCCTTCTATACACATGGAATATATGAATGAAATTTATAATTGCAAGTATAGAATTGTTATTTAGTAAGTTGTGAAAATTAATGGTGATAGAAGGGAAGGAGAGAAGAGAATAAAATCGGGCGTGCTGATAATACGATCTAGCCTCTAGGCATCAATCTTGGGACAAGATGGGCGTAGGAAGGGGATAGGGCAGTGTCCTCGACGGTGGGAAAGGCAAAGGGGAAGAGAACTGAAGGGCTGAAGCGAAAGGAATCTCACTCAGTCACACACACACACATAACACTATTTGTTGCTATTTCTTATTTGTTATTTTTGTTATATTGTTATTTGTTATTTGCTTGTAGTTCTACAAAATCAAATCAAATCAAAAACTGCATTTGGCATATGGCTTTTGGGCCATTCTCCAACCCCGTGATTCAATCATGCTTCTGTCAGTGACCCAGTACTCTTACTGTACACCACATCTCTTCTCTCTTTCTCTGCATAGCCATTTTGCCCTGTGCTGTGCATCAGACAAAACCGAACCCAATTCCAACCACAGAGTCTAAAATGAAAAAAAGAAGAAAAAAAAACCATTCCTCTTCTCTTTCCATGGATTTTGAAACTGCTGAATTCAATGCGAGTCGTTGGGGGTAGATTTCAAGCCATTAAAAACTCTCAGAGAGAGAGAGAGGGGGAATGGGAAGTGGGGATGGGGATGTTGGTTGCTTTCATAAATGCAGGCGTACAGACACACACTTATACATATTGGTGGGACTTTTGTTTTTTTTCTCAATATTGCTTCCCCCTTCCTTTTCAATGGTGTCACTGTAAGGTTTTTCATTAAACTATTGCTTCTGATGACTGCGACCTTTCACTCGACAAAATGGACCATTTCCTCTCCTTCTCTTTTACTGTGCCTGTGCCCCCCTCTTTCTCTCTCCATCTTTAACCAACCATCCCACTGTAACTTTGAATTGTTGACCTTGCTATTTCATGGAGAGTGAAAGAATTAGACTCACCCTCTTCGACTCGTTGGAGATTTTCAATGTCCTTTTTTTTACCTTTGACTCCAAGTATTTGTGTCTGGTACTCGTAGGTTCGAAGTTTATTTTCTTATTTGCAATATAAAGATGATAGAATTGATATAATTCCTAAGTTGAAGTGCCATTATTTTTAATTATAGATTAGTAGGATATTCTTATAATTGGACGATGCTATCCTTGTAGACGCTAGATGCTGTGATTGGGTGTTTGTTTCTTGTAAAATCGGACAATTGCTGTTGGTTTTGTTTTTTTATTAGTTGTTTGTGCCTAGGTTAAACTATTTTTGTGATTAGATTTACTTTGTTAAGTGATTTAGGATGACTTTCTTTTTTTTTTTTGGTTAGTTCAAACATGTGATTGTGGAGATTCGAATCAATTTTTTGTTACGAAAATATGTCTTAATTACTTGAGTTATGTTTAATTTGACAATTTAAAATGACTTTTAAAATTGTGCTTCTACCAGAAAATATCACATGATCCGTACATGGTAACTAAACTAAACAATAGAAAAAGAAAATTAAAGTTAAAAAATAGTTTTTTACTATTTAAAAAATCATGACAAATTTACTTTTAATTTGACCATTTATTTAAGTAGAGAGCTGAAATTGAAATGGAATCAGCAGAAAAATTGACATACTGACTTACCTTTCATATTCCCCCTTTTGTTGTATGTGAAAACACAAGTCAGAAGGGGGAATTGCAGTTTGAAAATGCTTTGTGAAACGGACCTAATAAGATGCCACGCAGGGTCATAGGTAGGAGTGGGACCCTTCCAACAGCGACTTTGCCTTTCTAATTCCCATTTCATCAACCAAACATGTTGCTCCATTTTCTTTCTCTTTTTCTTTTAGTCTCCTCCTTTTGCTTAATCTATTAAACAATCATTTTCTCTTTGACTATTTCATAATTCTCATAAACAAAACAAAATACTTACATGTGTGTTCTAAATACTCCTGTCTTATTAGCAAAAACTAAATATTATTAACATGTAGATATGTCGAATATTAATGTTCTTATAAAGTTGACATCAATATTAATGATTCATTGTTGTTATTGATCAAATATTTAAAATTGTTACCAAAAATATCAAAATGTAAATATAGATATTAATGATAAGAAACTTATAAATTATTTTTTAAAATATATACTTTTTTTTTTACTTATGTAACAATTGAGATAGTTTTTAAGAGTTTTTTTTTTTTTTTTGGGTCTTATAATTTTTTAGAAATGCTGGTTGGCATTCATGTGTTTTCAATGTTTTCTTACATATTTTCATAAAATTAAGATCTCGTTTATGTAATATCTGAACTTGGATATTTATATCGATTTGAAAGGTTTAATTTTTATTGACCATATTACCATTTAGTATTTTTACATCTTTGGATGTGGAAAAACCTTCTAGATTTTGACTAAGGATGTTGATTAAAATATATCATTATAAATCTTTTTTTGTTTCTTAATGAAGTTATCGATTGTAATTTGAATGGAATATTGGGTTGGAGCCATTGCCAATAAAGCAGTAGTGCGGCCTTTGGCATGCTGGTTCTTCACGATAGTCAGAGACATGCGCAACTTATGTGGCCGCCCATTAGATGGTCTTTCTTATAAAGTTTTTATATAATCCCTATATGTCAATGATCTTCGGATTTAAGAACAATCAAAACAGAGAAAATTTAAGGAACATTTGGTTCATGAGTTTGAAATCTTTGCATTTAAGTTTGTACAGCAATGTGATTAGAAAAGTTTGAATTTGTGAGGCTAGATTCCAAAAGCATGACTTTCCAAAGCTTGTTATTGGGCTGTCCATGGATTTTAAACTGTGTAACTACAGAATTATTTGAGTTGACAAAAGTCAATATCCAAGTTTTACTATTTCAACTTGTGAGATTAACAACTTCGGAAGTTTCAAATAAGCAAACTTACCAATTAAACACGGATTGGGCTATAAATGTCAAATTCATTATCTGAAATAGCCTAAAGATTCGTTTTCCTAAAAGAACAATGAAAATTAATAAAGACAATGCTGGACTATTTTAAAGCTAGGGTTATAAATAAACTTACAAATCAACAACTTTTTAAGTTTAAAATAAGCAAACTTACAAATTAAACCATGGTAGTTTGGTTATACAAAAGTCAAATTCATTACCTCAAATAATCCTAAAGATGCTTTTTCCTAAAAGAAGCATGAAAATTGAAATGATGTCTTTTAAAGAGGATATTGGACTGTTTTAAAACTAGTGTATATTTGTTTTATTCCTCAAACAATGTCAACCACCAAAATGAAAAAAAAAGGGTTTCCATATGGTCTCTAATGAAAACCCTAGGGGGCGTGTTCTCATTCCATTAGGCAATGAAGTTTATTTATTTATTTATTTATTTATTTGTTCAAGTAAATAACTTTACAGAGATATGGCATTGAGAGAGTTGGGTGTGTGAAATTAATAATTTCTTTTGACACACCCGTTGAAAACCATTAATCAGGCGCGGGGGGATCTGACCTACAATCCAATGCCATCATTTCGTCTTTTCCCAATCCACTCTATAATACCAAATTTTAGAGTTTGTCTACCACATTTTTCTGTTCTTCTTCTTCATATACTGTTTCTTTTAGATTAATATATATTTCTAGAATCAATCATCATTTACAAATTCTCAATTTTAAAAGGAAGAAGAAAGTTTATATATGCTTCCCAATATTGTAATTTCAACATGTTTTTCCTAGATTTTGGTATATATGATTGGGAATGAAATATTCGAAATTGTATAACATGTGTTTGAGTTATGTAAAAAATGCATTATACAAACTTGTATTTGTTTAACTTATGTTTCATTTGTTAGTATATAAACTTGTAAAAAGTTAGTATATCAAACTGAAATTTTTTCATTGTAATTTGTGAGTTTAATAAATTCATAATTTTGAAGATAAATAAATCTAGCAACTAAATGTTGTAGTTAGGATCAAACATTTGTCGTATGAGTAGTCGAGTTGTGCATCACAAATATACTATATATAAAAAGAGAAACAAACTTAATGTATGAGACAAATTTCGAAATCCTCGCGAACACAACAATGTGAAATGAAAATCAAAGCTAATAAATTTGTAGGTTCTTTGTGAGATTAGATGAAAGGAAACTGGTAAACTTGTAAAAGTAAAACTTAAAAGAGAGATTAAATAAGAACTAAGATGGAGAAAGAAAAGGCAGATTGAAGGAGGAGTGCGTCCATGGATCAGAGAAAGTGAGTAAACCCTCATCATTATTTCTTTGATCCTTCTCAATATGCCACCAATCATCCCATTCCCATTAACCCCTTTCTTCTCTCTCTCCCTCTCTCATGCATCTCTGTCACATTAATTAATAACCCTCTCTCTCTCTCCTCTCTCTTAATTACTGTATATTCACTTCTTTTCCATCTTAAATAGAACCCCATCTTCAGCCTTTGCTTCTAATCTCATATCCATTTCTCTCTCTTTCTCTCTTGTTTCTCTCTTTTGGGTTCATGGTGTTTTCATGGCTGTTTATGCAGATTCCAGTTTTCAAGTCTTGAGGGCAAAATCATGAGCTTATTTTATGTGGGTTTGTTTAGCAAAGGATTTCCCACAGAGTTTATTGGCATTCTGTCCACCTCCCCTTTCATGTTTGATTCAACTTTTTTTCTCTTTTATTATTATTTTTTTTTTGTGGGTTTCTTTTATATGGGGAGGTGGGCATACTGCCAACTGAGCTCTGTTGGATTCTCTTTGTAAGAGCCCTCATGATGCCTCTCTCTCTCTCTCTCTCCATTTTTCTCTCTTTTGCAGAAATAACTTGATGAAAGGTAATAACTCCATCATTATTATTTGTTTATTTTATTCTCTTTTGCTTCTGAAGTTCTTTCATCATGCTGCTTTTCCACAACCCACGATCATGGAGGTTTCTTTCTCAGGTTTGATTTCATCGCCATTCGATCTAGGGTTTCTCTCTCTGTCTATTGGCTTGATTTTTTAGGGTTTCTTTCTGGAAGAGGAAAAATAAAATCCCCACGAAATTTCAATCAAGGCGTACTAGGTTTGATGCGAGATTGGGTCTAATCTCTAAATCTCAAAACCCTAATCTCAAAACTCTCTATTTGTTTGATGAGTGAGTGGAAAAAGTAGTGTTAAGAAACGAAGTGATTGTTTCTTTTTTGCCTTTTTTATTTTATTGCATCTCATGGGGCCAAAATGATGAAGGTATATTATATGAGATATGAAAAAACATGCAGTGCAGATAGATAAAAGAAAAAAAAATGTAAAAAAAGGAAATAGAAACAGAATGAACTTTTCAACTTTTTCAACTGATTTCTTCTGTCAAATATTTTTCTTTTGAGCTTTGTGGGTTTTGCGAGAATGATTTGTTATTTTAAGGCCAATAATAATTAGTTTAGATTTTTCAGATCATTTTGTTCATGGCCTTCTATGCATGCCTTGTCTGACCACCATTTTTTAATTCTTACTTTTTACCATGCTTTAATTATTATTACCATTGTTTTGGTTAAATCACTTGCCTTGCTAGTTACTCTCTTTTTTTTTTTTTTTTTGCCCTTTTTCCCATTAACTTTTCAAAGGCGCTCTTGAAAAAGTCTATCTGAAGACCCATTTTATTTTACCCAATTTCCCAAGCCTTGAATACTACGCGGCCCTCATCATTGTCCACTGACAAAAGAGTTGAAGCTTTTTCCATGCCACCAAAAGATGCTTCCATTATTAGCCTCTTGTCCCGGCGGCGCGTGCGCTGCACCATCGGCTAACTGCGGCGGCGCTTGTTGACTACGTGTTTGTCCCGTCTCTGAAACGGCTGCCGCCGGCTACTAATAGGGAAATGGGTTTGAAGATGCATATTTTCTGGATCCTATTTGGTATTGGAATTTGAGCCTATGAAGATCTGATATGATCTTCTTCAAGCTTTGGAGCTAGGGTTTGGCCTCTGCCATTATAATTCTCTGCAGATCTGTCGCAGTCGTAGGGAATGTATTCTCTGTCCAGTTTTTTTTAGTCATTTTGTTAATATACTTTTTTTTACTTTTTCTATTTTTATTTAGGCTAATTTACATTTATTGTTTGAATAGGTTTTTTTTCTTATTTTTATTAAGTTTAATTTAGTGTATATAATTCTCGAAGTTTCAAACTTGGTGATTTTATTGAAACCCTTCTCTTGAAAAACTCAAACAAAAAAAAAAAGGAAAAAGAAAATCTCCTGAAACATTCAAGTCGTGAAAGTTGATTATGTTTTTTAGACACTTGAAATGTTTGTTTTAGGGGCTTAGTCAGAGAGGTGATTGAATTCCCGTCTAAAAAATTGTTTCAAGAAAATAAATTGTCTTGCATTTAATTAATTTAGAGATGTCATAAAACTATAGAGTAAATTGAATTTATGGGAGATAGAGAATGTAATTTAGCCATAAATATTAGAAGTTTTTGCAAGATTTATGCTTTAAAGGAAATAAATTACCAAATGGATCGATTTTTAGTTTTTTTTTTTTTCATATATATTGTTAAAATTAAATTGAATTTGACTTCTAAAATTTAAAAGTTAGGGTATGGAGGATAGAAGAGTAAAGAGATTCTATGTAATTATCGAGAAATAGAGTCAATTTGGAAAGTAGGCCTTTTTGCAAGGTCGTTGAGAATAAGAAAGGGCATCTCAATTCTCGATTCTATCCTTTGTTGGGGGCCTATTGACAAAGTTTAATGATTTAGTTCAATCGATTTGAATTATTTTTTTTTGTATTTACAATTTTGTCTTGAAAATGTTCAATTATTGTTAAGAATATTTATTTCTATAAAGGTAGTAATGAGGAAGTCCTGGGATAAACTTCAAGTTTATTATAATTTTAATTGAACTTATGGGAGGAGGAAGAAATTTTTATAATCAGGGGTAAAATTTTACATTTTAATTTTTTATTTATAAAAAAAAGGAGACCAAACAAGTGATAAGGATATAAGACATTTGTTTTGTTCCTTTATACATCTATGTGATTTGTAAATTTTCATGAAAAAAAGGAAACTTTATGTCGTTTGTGATGAAATGACATTCTTAAGATTTTTCTTTTGGGGATAAATCTCACTTAATATCAGCAATTTTTCTTTTGTAGTAAAAAATGATCTACCCACCCCCAATCCTATAGTAAATTATCCTAACCATAGTTGTTTGACAATGTTGTTTTGTTTCTCCAAAATAAATTTCGATTAAATAACTGAAAGGGACAAAATGTTCATCATTGTCTAATTGAAAAAATGTTTTCTTTTTCTATAATTATAATCTCAATTCTAAAAATAAATATAGTTCTTTCTTTAACCATAAAATAAGATTGGGCTCCACGTCATCTAATTCAAATACGATGATGATTCGAACTTCTAATCTTTTAGTTGATAATGTATGTTTTAACCATTTGATCTAAGTTCAAGTTGGCTTTAACAGTTGATTTAATACTGGCTTTTTAATATTTTTTTTCATAGTATACCTTATTTTTTTAATCTGTTTATATTATATATAATGAATACAGAAATTCCACCATATTTTTTTATTTGATGGACCAAATTAATGAAGTAATTTTTTTTTCACCTTTCCTTTCAAAATGTAACATCCCAAATAAAGATCAACACGAGCATTGTCCAGTTGGTTAAGGCACAAGGATAACAAGGATTCATTAAACCCATTTTGATTTTACCTTTATGTCATATCGGTTGATCCCCAAACACATTTTCACTAATGTCTATTATTAAGAATATTTCCCTTGCGGATGAAGCAGTGGAGAAATTCATCCAAGATTCTTTCTTCTTTCCTCATTCGATAGGTTTTGTTTATTTGAGATTTTTTTTTGCTCCTAAATGAATGAAAAATTGTCATAAATGTAATATTATATAATTGAAAAGTTTAAATTAAATATACAATAATATATTTGAATAGATACTAGTAAATGAATGTATTTTGGTAATAAAAAAAATACACTTTATGTTTCTTCTTTTATAATTGAACTGCCACTCATGCACATACTATCAAACATCTAGAATTTTTTTTGAAGGGTACTTTCGAAATATTTAGAAAAAGTGAATAATATTATTGAAATTTTCAAAAAAGTAAAGGTATTTAAGAAAGAAAAAAAAATAGTATTTTGTATAATTCTCTCGAGACGCACTCATCTTTGTTCGTTTCTTTGCTTTTCATCTTTCAGTTGCGAAGAGAGGGCTATTGAGAATGACAAGGGAGGTGGAAAATTTCAATAAAAAAATGAATGACTTAGCATAAGTTGGGGAAGTCAAAGGACGTGGGTGGTCCAAAATTTTCCTTTTTTGGGTCACCCTCTTAGTATAAATAAAGTTCATTCCTTTCAAATCAATCATCCCATCTTTTCCTCTCATACTCTATCCCTCAATTCCACTACCTTAAACTGAGCACTAGATTGATTCCACTCCCATTCTGACGAGTGCACGTTTGAATTGGAGGTTGTGTTAACCTTGGGGAGCATATCGGCAGTAAAACGATTTAGCACCGAGGTCGTGCCAATTTTGCTTTCAAGGCAGTGGTTCCGCCCACTACACAACGATTTTAGCTCCCGGTTCCAATTTGAGCCTTTATTTCCTATCAATTTGAAAGCAAAGCACTTATCTACCTATGGCTGCTATTCGATCTGGGAAGGTCCTGCCAGACTTGTCAAAATTGGAACCACTAGACGGATCCAACTACCGCCGGTGGTCACAAAAGTTACTGATTTTCTTTGAGCAGTTGGAGATCGACTACATCCTCATTGCTGCTGAGCCCGCCGCCACTGCCACTGCTGCTGAGCCCGCCGCCACTGCCACTATCCTTGCTATCGTTGCCGCCACCGCCGCTTCCATCACTGCAGTCGTCACTGATCCGCCTGCCATTGCCGCTGCCACCATTTCAGCTGTCGCTGCTGATCCAGGGACGTCTGTTGCCGCTGTCGTCGAAACTGACAAATTCGAGAAAGACAACAAAACGGTCCGTGGGCATCTTCTCAACCACATGAACGACTCTCTTTTTGATCTCTTGTAGTCCAAAAATCTGCAAAGGTCATTTGGGACACGTTAGAGTCTAGATATGGTGGGGACGATGCAGGTAGAAGAAAATACGTCGTCGGTAAATGGCTGCAATTTCAAATGTCGGACGACAAACCAGTGATGGATCAGGTTC
>JAOANK020000064.1:459023-481831 GCA_026257165.2 Telfairia occidentalis | reverse complement strand
AAAAAGTAACTACTTTTATCCTTCCTTGCTATATAATTTTATCATTTGTTTAGTATTCGTTTTCAATATATGTCACTTAAATATATACTCACATTAACATGCATATACATATATTTGAAGCTATGCATTATTAATTTGTTAAAAGTAAAATGAATATAGAGACTAAAATGGTCTGACGAACGAAAACTAACCTTTTGAAAGTTTAAGGAAAAAAAATGAACAAAACTAAAAGTTCAGGGACTAAAACAGATATTTTGAAAGTTTAATGACCAAAATGAAACAAACTTGAAAGTTTAAAGATTAAAGTATGATTTAAGCTTAGAAAGAATCTAACCTAATAGAACGGGCTTGGTTGAGGGACCAATCGATTTGTATTGTAGGACCGCCGGGAGGGGGGCCTTTGACAGGACCAGCAGAGTTACTGTAACGAAGAATTCCCGTGGTGGTGAGCACCCGAGAAGTGAAGCGAGTGGAAACAACAATGTAGTAGTCCTGAGCTGGCTGGTCAGCTGAGACGAGCACGGAGTAAGACTGACCAACATGAACATCGAGCGACGAGTAGGTCGTCTGAAGGGTGTGTGTTCCCTCCACCTCTACAAGCTTCAGTTTATGACTTTGAATTCGGAAGTTGAGAGAATGCTGCAGTCCCACGTTTGATATTCTCAACCTGTAAGTTTTTCCTGCAACAGCATTCAGATAAATGATCATCATCTCCTTTCCATTGTATATCCATTTGCCTTTGAATCAGTAATCAAATTAAACCAGGGAAGGTACCTTGCTCAACGCTGAAAGAGGTATCATTGCCACGGCCATTGATGAGGATCCCATCTGGAAATGGAAGCTTCTTACCACGATCCAGATGAGCCTTCAAGGTCTATTCACCATGCACAATTATTTTAAAAGATTAGAAAAGAAAAAAGAAGATACATTAAAAAAAAAAAAAAGGATTCTACCTGTTTGGAAAAAAAATACCATATTTTAACTTTTGAAATCCTATTAGGTCATAAACTTTTCTAATTAACTCATTTTTGCCTATAAGTTTTTCTCTTAGCTTTCAAAATGATCTATTTAAGTTTCTAAATTTTATACAAAATCAATTTTTATTTACAACCATTAATTTTTCATTAATGATTCAATGAAAATTTAAATTTACTTATCTAGTATGATATTTTTTTTTTAGTTTAACATGTAAAAATAAGAATTTAAACTTACGACTTTAATCTAAGATTTATATCTTAATTGGTTGAGCTACGCTAAAATTAGATAGATAGTATTAGTTTCAATAGAATCAGCTGAAGAAATAAGATATATGAATAATTAAATAATTTAAAATATTGGCTGAGTAAAATAATTCTTCATGTAAAATTGAATAACTAAAATAAGAGGTTAGAAAATTTATTACCAAGGTCTAACATATATCTTAATTTCTATTTATGAATAGAAATTCCTGTTATAATTGGTTTTAAAGTTTTTACGTACGACCATTCCCAATTCCTTAAACACCACCGAACAAAAAGTGATTCGGTCGCCAATAATTTAAGTCACGGAGTGGACCCCACCCAGGTACCGACGGAAGCCAGACCCAGCGAGAATGCCAATGCGATAATAATGCGATCCGCAATCACAGCGTATCACCCCCCCCATTCCATTTCCCAGTTAGTTTTCAATATATTTTTAAAATTTTTCTCCGACGCCGGAAAAAGAGGTGATGTTTAAGATTTTATATACCGTGTGATTGTTCTTGTACCAGTCTCCGATGAGGACGGTGTAGTCGCCGGCGGGATCGGGGAAGGGGACCGGAATCTGGGGGCGGCTGAGGATTCTGATGGCGCCGAAACCGCCGGCGGCCTTGTGGAAGGCTAGAGAGGGGAAATAGTAGAAGCTTCCGATCTGATCCTTCACTTGCAGAATGTAGGTGAAGTTCTTCCCCGGAGGAATTGGGCACGTCGTTCCATAAACACCGTCTTCGTATGAGTTTCTTCTCTGTTGAATCCCGTTCCTGCATTGACCAATTCAAACTCCAATGTAAGATGATAAGAATATTCCAACCAATATAGCAAAACAAAACAAAAGCTAATTTTTTTAACGCAAAAAATAGTTTGTTTTAAAATCTACTTCAATTTTAAATTTTATTAAATATCCATTTTAGTCATAAACTTTAAAAAAATTACTATTCTGATCTTGTAGTTTTGATCGAAACCCGCTTTTTCTAAACAAAATGTAGCTAGAAATGTTTTATCTGTTGTCAAAATAACTTCTTACGTTAACTTAGCTATTAAATAATTAACTAGCAAACTAAAAAAAAGATAATATGAACCGGCGAGAATTAAAATAGTAGAATTATTTTAAAAATTTAGAAACTAAAATGAGAAATTTTGCTAAAAAAGGAAAAAGGAAAAAATAACTAAAGCGGCTGAATTTTCCTTTGTGGGCCAAATATCACAATCAACCCTCTCTACTCTGCTTTCTGGTACATGTATCATAAGAGCACTCAGAAAAAAGTGGACCACCAAAAGAAAATCAAATTATCCATCGACAGTGAGCTTCCTAATTACTCTAACGACTTCCATTAATCATGAGATAGAAGCTTTCTCATTAAACAAAATTTTATTTTCCATTATTTTGCTTAGAATTTAATCCATAATGACACATAAAACGGTGGTAATAATTGACAACAGGTATAATTACTGTATAACAGATCCTCAAAAGCAATATAGTTTTAGTCAAAAGAACAAAAACATCAAATCAAACACAAACAAGAGCAGTCAGATCCAAATGAGAGTGTAAGGAATTACAGACGCAGCCAAAAAGCATCTCAAAAGAGCAGTGAAGTAGAGAGTAGAAGACAAGTTCAAAGACACATCAAAACATGCTTCGAAGTAAAGTAACAAAAAGAAAAACAAAAACACGGGTCAATGGATGCTTGAAGAGTCAGATCTTCGTAATAAAAAACTAATTAGAACACGACAAACACTCTCGCACTGAACTCCAGTACTCTAATTTCACACTATACGTGGGGCGGTGGTTGTTGCACTTTACTTTTCCATTTTTTTGTTCTTCCCTTCCATTTTGCCGACTGAAATTAAGATGAAGAGAAAAAGAGAGAGAATAAACTTAATTACCAGGAGATGAGGAAAGGCTCATCCAAGCTGTTGAAGACATTGATGATGAGGTTGTCATTGGTGACGCAGTGGATATCAGGGCCTGGGAATTGGCCATTGATGAGAATTCCCTGCAGAAGAACAGATCATGGGCGCCATTAACAATCAGATCAAAGAAAGCAGAACTCAGACAAGAAGAAAAATGGTTAAGGGGAAAAGAATGAACCGACCTGCTGGCGGACGCCGAGAGGGTAAATATCACCGTAGGTGACATTCCAGGTGAAGAAGCGGTAGGGATTTTCGGCGTAGACGGAGACGGCGGCGAAGAAGCAGAGGAATGCACAGAGTGCAACGGGGGCTGAAGTAAGAAGAAGCATTTTTGTGTGTGTGTTTGAAGAATGGGAATGGGGGAGTATTTAAAGTGAGAAACAGGAAGAGGAAAGCGGTGGGTTAGAAATGGAGGCTTAGCCGCAAAAGACAGAAAAAAAAAATAATAATAATAAGAGAGAAAAAAAAAAGAGGGAAATATGGAGCAATATCATAATGGAAAGCACAGAGGGGCATAAGCACACAACACAGTAGTTTTGTTATTAGAGAGAGCGAAAGAAGAAAATGAAAAACAAAAAAAAAAAAAGAAAGAAAGAAAGAAAGAAAAAAACAGAAAGGAGAGTGTGGAGTGTCGGTGGTGGGGTCCCACATTAGCATTATATAATGAATTTTGCATGTATGTCTCTCACATGGCTTGGTTTTCAGCGGTTTCGGTAAAAAAAGATACTATAAATTTAATCTACAATTTTTTTTTTGTTTTAATTTTTTGAGTTCAACACTCTCTAAATGTGTTACAAAGTTCACACAACACAAGCGATTAAGATATATCTGCCTTTTAAGAAAGAGATATAAATTCAAGTCATCACCTATATATATTTGTAATGTAATACATTATACTTCAAAATTTAATCGTCATTAATACTAAGCATAATTAATAATGTGTCTAGTTAATAATTATATTGGATCAATTTAGTAAGACTTATTGAATAATTATGTCATATCAACATTTAGTTAAAGTTGGAAGCAAATAAAGAAAATTCAAAGTTCGAGACCATAACTAAAATATTTAAAATTTTAAGAATTAGATAAATACAATACTCAAATACAAGATACATCTTTTTGGAGGAGGGGGGAGTCTACAACTGCAAGTACTTATTCTAATTGAATTCTTTAGACCAGTACGAGTTCTTAACAAAGTATATTTCTACATTTACAATAGAACAAAACCCATATAACTTTGTTTTTGTAGGGTTTTTTTATCCTCCAGGTATTTTTAAATTCACATAAAGAAACAAATCGAATGTAAAAGCAAATCTTTGCAGTAATTAGCCAACAAAAAGACCATTTTCAGAATAAAGAGGTTACGAAAAGCAACAGAAAGGGACTGTTCTGAACGAATAAAAAAGGAAGCGTCAAATCTAGAATTTGAAAATGTTCCGCAACAGGCGCTCAAACCATATAATAAGGTCAAATTATCACTATAAACAACGCTGACCCACAGACAGCTGCCAACCTCCCCTTTTGCTGCATGTGGACTGGACATTATTGAAACCATAACACTTAATTACGCAATCGAATAAACCAAATCGCCAAGCCAAGCAACGCGATACCCCAAAACGCGGCAAAGTTACAGAACCTGTACCATTACAACAATGCAAGTTAACGCGCCATTTGGATTCAAACTCAAGGCCTGCAAGTTACTTTCAAATCAAGTGCTCATTATGTCTATAAGTCGATTCAAAACAAGGTTCGGACAAGGTCCCTCTTCTAAAGAGAGAGAATGGTAAAGACAAACAAAGAAATATAGACTGAAACGTTTCTCCGTTGGGTTTCAATTTTGATGGCCACTCCCAGAAATACCATCAGACTTCGCTTGACTAGGCAGGCATTCCATCAACAACGCTATAAGTTGGGTACTAAGAAATCTGATCAGTGCTTCAGATGAGCTCTAGAAAATGCGCACTGAGGAAATAAGGGTAAGCAAGATCAATGAACAGGTCTATTTAGTCTAAGGACGAATGTAGTGGTAGTGGCAGTGGTAGTGGACTATATGCACTAATAACGCTCAAATTCAGCCAGCTATATGTCAATTATCAAACAAGTTTGAAGTAGCTTCTCTCACGACCATATGCTGCTTAGAGAGAAAGTTTGCAACTTTTGAAAATATTAATTCGTAAGTCTTACATCAATCAGTATGAACTTGGGGGTCCATGTTCAAGTCCCATAAGAAAAGGAGAATGATGCAGGCATCACTAGAACGTGTGGGCACAAAGCAAAAACAAATGGAACTCTCTCTTATAAATGGCGACTTTTAGAAGAATTAGTACATCTATTCTACCCTATACATGTTGGTATTAGAACTGGGAGTCCCACGTTAGTCTTAGAGAGATTTTGCTAAGAATTATGCATCACTTGAACGTGGAAGTGGGCCCTTGGGCATTTTTCCTCTGGTTCGTTGGTGGGCACAATTGGTTTTATAAGCGATGTCTTTGAAGAGATGGGTCCAAAGTCCAAACCGCTCTCCTGTCAGCCACAGCTCTTGGGGGGGTGGATTCATTAATCCTAAATCACAATAATAGAATACCATAAGCTTTGTAGTACACTTGCGCTAAAAATTTTGCCAGAAATTACACAATCAGGAGCTTTTTATCATTAGTTGGCACATATTCGAGTTGAAGGTAAAAGAACAGGATATTTCACTATACAATCCTGAACAAACTAGCAGACTTCCTGCTCTCAGATGTCATTATTTCCAAGCCTAGTGATCGATCAATCTAAATGGATATAGATAAATGCAAATTTCTTTAATAACTTAACTGGAGATCTTCCAGCCTGCGTAACCTGAAAAACTTAGAACCGCATTTTTCATCTCTCGAAATCCCAAAATAAGAAGACCAACATCATCTCAAGAAGAAACAAGAAGCCACTACAAATCATCGAGTCAGCCTGGACGAATACCCAAAAATCATACAAAAACGTCCTTCATTTCTTTCAACTAAAAGTTCGGGACACAGTTTATGAGAAAGCGGAATCATCATGAAAACCTTAAATCACTAGGGCTTTGTACAACTTGATTCAATAAATTCAACCATCCAGTTCAGTTCAGTTCAGAATAACCAAAAATCAACAGAACAAAACCTAACCAAAGATTGAAATCGGCCTCGTTATTACTTAGAAAAGAAAACAAAAGGCGCATTCTGGAAGGTTACAAACTGCAACAACAAAAATGCAGGGAACATTCCAGAATTGAGTAAATTGAGTACACAAGCATGAAGCTGATAACAACCAAGACTAAAAACTCACAGAATGAAGACTTAAAGCAGTCAATCTTCATCGCTGAAGAGAAGGCGAAGCCTAGATGCGAAGAGGCCAGTGGACTCGAGGGATGCCTCATGAAGGAGGCTGCGCTTGATGCTCTTCATACGGTCAATTAGGGTTCCCTGTTCTTGTTTGAGAGCGGAAGTGTCCTCTTGAAGGTCGTGGATACGGTATTTCTGACCCATAGATCGGACGCTTAGAAGCAAAATACCAGTCATCGCGAAGAACTGAATGAAGCTATCCTTGCGTTTCAGTGCGTTTGCGAACAAACCAAGTGGTTTCTTGGGCATTTGGAATTCAGGGGCTGAACCTGACGGAGCTGATGGAGCCATGGAAGAAGGAGAACTGAAACAGCGAAACCCCCCAACAAGAAGGCAGACGAGCGGGCGATTTCTCTCGGTCGAAAATGGAGGGAGAAGCAAATACACTACGGGAGGGAATTTTCCCTTCACAACCAATTGCAATTCTCCACGTCTTCAAGTTCGCGAAAACCGGTTTTTTACGACTTGAATAAATTTTTACCGTGTGGTTCGCAAGTTAGAATAACATTAAATTATATGGAATTGCACCTTATACTTAAATAAATATTATAATTTTTACTTCAAATTTTTTGAAAAAAAAATATTTTTTTTTATCTTCTGATAAAATTTTTTAAAAGATGGTTAAACAAAATATTTCCACATATATTCAATATCAATAAATTATAAAATGTATGTATAATACAAAATTGATACAATTTCAAAGAAAACGATATTAAGACAAGAATTTTATTAAAATTTATGAATTTTGGTAGAATTACTCGATGATCATTTTTTTTGTATTAATCAAAATTACTTTTGTGCATTCCCCTTTAAAAAAAAAAAAACTTTTGTGCAAAATTTGATTTTATTGAAATTAGTTAACTTTTTTTAAAATAAAATTCTAAATTGCTTTTGTTAAACTAGGTCTATGAATTAGAAGTGGATAGAGGATAAAAATTACTAACACCTATCCAAATTACCCAATAGATGGTCGCACCTGTAAAATAATATGTATTTATAATAATCTTAAGGAATCAAAAAATAAGTTCGATTTTATCGGGAAAAAAAAGTATATTACAATTTTTTTTAGGTTAATAACACGTGGAGTTTGGAATTCATACTCACGAAAGAAATGTCCTAACCAATTAAGCTATACTCAATTTGACAAGTATTTTACAACTTCAAAAATCTACAGTAATTAAATCCAAAGCATCATAAAAAAAAAGGGATTAAAAGTATATAACATACTGCAACTTCCGACCATCATCTCTCTATAAAGAGAACGCACATGGAAACAAATAAAAAGGAAATTAAAGGCCGAAGAAGCATTATACCAAAAAAAAGAAGGAAGAAAAAAAAAACTTGAGAAAGCTAATGTCCAATCGCCATTACCAGCTTAGCCACTGTTTCAGTTCCACCACAAATCTGCAAAATATCCTTAAAGAGATGGATTATTTTCCTGTTCAGAATGGCCTTGTAGCCGTCGGTTTATATCACTTGTCAACATCTCTACATATTCCTAAAAAAAAAAACAAAATTAATTTTGTTGATCATAACGAAGACAGAGAAAGATGATAAATTCGGGATTAAATTATAAATTTAGTCTGTAAACTTTCATCATCACATCTCTTTAGTCGTCTCAGTATTTCAAATAGTATTTAGTAGTTCTTTAACCTTTTTTACGTTGGTATCCATTTGGTCCTATAGTGTCAAAAATATTCTAATAGATTTTTTTTAATAATTAATTTTTTTAGTTCAACGCAACATGTAGGAATAAGGTCAGAAACTATACTTTAATCAGTTGAGTTATGCTCGATTGGCAAATATTCTAATAGATTCTTGAACTTTCAATTGGTGTGATTCATATTATTAATTCTGGTATAGTATAGTCAACATGTTACGTAAGCATTAAAGTGATGAAACTAAGGATCTAAAAAAAATTGAAGAACAAAAGTTTGGATATTGAAAATATTAACCTGAGCGAGTGTATGATCGGTGCACAATTCATTAGCAATATCTTGATTACTATTGCCAGAAACCAAAGCTGAACTCTCAACCACAGCACGAAAGATATCCATAGGAGAATTGGTAGATATAACCCTTTGAGCAACATCTTGGAAGTCAATCTAAATTAACACAAAATTGAATTATTAGTTTACTATATTAAAGTTTAGAGCAAGATAACCAAACTATAAGGATGAGATCGAAACTAAGCTTAAATCATAATAATCAAATTCAAATGATTAAAACTATAAGGATCAAATTACAGCTAAGTTCAAATCATGAGAAGAAAATTGAAAATTTTAAAATTATAGGATCTAAATTCAAACTCGGTCTAATTTATAGAGACCAAATTTGTAATTAAATAAAAAGGGTTTTTCCCAAGACAATTAAAAAAGGAAGGGGAAAAAAAAAAAAAAAGAACTTACAGTTGATTGTTCCATACGGAGGGTCAAGATAGAACGGCCAAGATCCAGAAGAAGGGCCCCATATTGTTGCATCCTAAGTCCTACTTGTACTAACTCTTCCTGGAATTGACCCCTCACATTGGGATCACTGGAAGAGCCATCTTGCTCCAAACGCTCAGCAATAAACTACAATTATTTTCATTCTAAAATTCATTCCAACAGGTAGAGTTTTCCTTTTTTTAGTTCAACAATTACAGAGTTGGAAGATTGAAGCAATCTTTACAATAATAGTAAAAATCTTATCCACTGAACTATGTTCGCATTGACGATCTCTACGTCCTTAAGACTATCAACAATTGAAAATTTTAAATAATGTAATATAAAGTACTTACAGGTAGTGAAGATGTGGCATAATCACTTAGGAGCCGTTGAGCATTTCGCAAAACAGTACACAAAGCTTCAGGAGTTTGCAAATCTTGAGGATTGATGGACAATTCCACCCTTGGTAGATCTCCTACATTATTAAAAAAAATGTCGAAAATGGTTATCCATTTAAAACAAAAAAAAAAAAAAAAACCAAAATTGTTCATTAATATTTCAATCAAATCAAGGATATAAATGCTTCAAAGATTACCACCATTTTGAGATATTGCACGCTCGAAACGGTTCATGAACTCAGAAATTGTTGTCAAAGAATCGGGAATGAGCTAAAAAGGCAGAAGGGAAACAAATAAATCAATAAAAATCACAATTTGGCCAAAGAGACAGAGAAAATGACAGGATACGATACTTAGAGAGAAAGAAAGTTCATCTTTTAGGACTTTTTTCCATGAATATCAAACGGTGCTTCTTTGATGTGCTATTTTGTTCGCGAATAATTGAATTGGCTTCTACAATAGAATTGGATATTGAGAAGAAAGGAAAGGCTTAGAATTTTCTTTTCTGGTACATTTTTGGATCTCACAATCAAGTTTTCCATTATTTTTCCTTTCTACAAAGTCAATGAATTCTCCGAGTAAATAGCATATAATCGTGGCTGAGAAAACTGGAAAATTAGTTTCTTTTTTTAGAAAAAAAACAAAAAAAAAAAGATTTCTTACATCTTGATGTTCAGCTAAAAAACTGTTAATATGTGAATCTAAAAGTCTTGATGTTCAGCTAAATAATCGGAGTTGCAGTCTCCACGTGTTGATATTCTACGGGAAGAAATATCGTCCAAAAATAAACCTCAAAACCAATTGCATTGTGCCACGTTTCAAATGATCAGGAACCAGTTTAAGTTGTAATTATTCGTGAATTTACTTTTTTTAACGAATTATTTAAAAAATTGATTATTCGTGATTTTTTTTAAAAAATAAAAACATATCTTTGGAAAAATGAAACAAAAACTGTTTTTGATAAACTATTGTTCGGACAAAAATTGAAATGCTTTTACAAAATTGACTCCAAATAATCTCTTAAACTCTTTTGAACTAAATTTGGTAGCTTCGATATTAATCTATACCAGACAAGTTTATAGAGAGTATCCTGACTTTTTTTAGTACCATTAAATTTTGTTAATTGTTTTGTCAAACAATCTGATATGGAATGTTAGTTTAAGATTTAGTTAATAATAGTCAATTTGTTAATTTTAAAATTCTTGGTTTTATTAGTTAGCTAATTTGTATTTTAGATGTAATTAAGCTTTTTAGTAACATCTTAGATGTAATAGCCTCTTTTATTTGTTACACCGAGCATAGCTCAACTGGTTGAAGACATATCTCCCTGACTAAGAATTTATGAGTTCGAATCTTTTTACTCAACATATTGTTGGACTCAATTAAAAATAAAAAATAAAAAATAAAAACCTCTTTTATTCAATAAAATGCTTTAGGATACTTTATTGTATATGTAAAAAGAATTTCTCTAAGAGTATTCTCCTTTGTTCGAGGAACTCTCAGTTGTTTTTATTCATTTTACCCAAACCCGCTGCATCATAAATCATTAACATTTTTAATCTTATAAAGGTCTTTAACCTTAACCTTTCGTCATGATGCCATGGCGAACGTACCTTGGTTTCAAGATCAAAGAGAATAACCACGTATTGTAAATTGATGTTAAAGGCAAACAATTTTTCATCCCACTGTCAATTATCATATTATTATGATGAAATTACCTTGGTTTAAAAGAGAATGGCCACTCAGTGTTGAAAATCAATATTTAAAGCAAACCGTTTCTATAAAGACTTTAATCATTTTTTATTTTATCACCAAGTGAATAGACCATTCAAACATGAGTTCTTTAACAGTCAAATCACCGCAATTAAATTGAAGTAATAAACAAGTTACATTCTGGATAGAATCTTTTTTTCCCCTCAACTTATGCTAAGGGATTGAATTGAACACTAAAAAAAAAATGCACAACGGCTCTTCTTAGGGCTCTTTCAAAGATGAGTAAAACTACGTTTGAAAAGATTCACGTAACACATTTGAAAAGATTCAATTACTTAGTTTGAAAACGAAATCAATCAACCTGATCCATCAGAGGGAGCCTTGATAGATTTGTGCCGTCCTAAGTCGACATCTCTATCTTACACAACAGATGGTCGAGTAAAACAATATCGAATTTCAAAATAAGCTTAAAGAATCCAAATCTCTATGTTACACAACAGATGGTCGCACCAGTAAAATAATATCGAATTTCATAATAAGCTTAAAGAATCCAAAAAAATATGTTGTCATATTAAAAAAAAAAAAGTATATTACAACCTAAAGAATCTACAATTAAAGCCAAAACATCATAAAAGAGATTGTAATTTGTAACATAACTTACTTTGGAGCATCATCTGTCTATAAAGACAACGCAGATGGGAAAGAGCGAAAGAAAAGGCCGTGAGAAGGCATTATACCAGAAATAACTTGAGAAAGCTAATGTCCAGTCACCATTACCACCTCTACCAATCTGCAATATCCTTCCAGAGATGGCATTATTTTTCCTGATCTGAATTTTCTTGTAACCGTCGGTTTACATCACTTGATAACATCTCTACATATTCCTACAAAAATCCACAATGAAAACACAATGTGCAACAGCTTAAATTCCATAGCAATCAAATTCATAACGCCCTTTTGTGATAATCATAATGGGAACTACTGACAAGAAGATAAAGAATAATATTCACCTGAGCAAGTCTCTCATCGCTGCACAACTCATTTGCAATGTCTTCACTACTACTGCCAGAAAGCCTAGCTGAACTTTCAACCACAGCACGGAAGACATCTCTAGGAGAATTGGTAGATATGATCCTTCGAGCAAGATCTTGGGAGTCAATCTAAAAAACCATCAAATAATTAGTTACGCTATCAAACTTCACCAAAAGAGATCAAACAATCCAATCTGCGCACGAAAATTATAGCAAACCGGCAAGAATGAAAACTTAACGCGGGATGACAAAAAAAAAAAAGGTTAAATAATTTTAGAAACACACAGTGGATCGATGTTTAACCTTTATTGTGGTGGGTAAGTCATTCTTATCCAATCATTATATAAAAAGAAAAAGGATGAAGATTCAAATGAATACAAGTTTAAATGAACCTGAAAATTTTGGTCATTAGATGTCTCCACTCCACTACCAGACCTCTCGCTATGAGGCCTTGGATCTCTTTCCAAGTTTGAGGAAGGCGGTTGAATTGGCCCTCCTCCAAGCACTTGAGAGACGACAGGCATCATCTGTTGAAACATCCTGGACAAATCGATACCACCACCTTGGCCTCTTCCTGACCCAGCAAACATGTGTTCGAGATCTCGAGTGTCGACCTGCTGAGCAATTTGATTGACAGTATTTCTCATCTGAGGGCTTTGCGTGAGCTGTTGCAACATGTTCCTCAAGACATCAGGAGAACCAACGCCACTTTGCTCTGAAAGCCCTGTCAATAGTCCATTCAAAGCAGGACTCTGCAAAACCTGAGACATACTGCTTGCTAGATCAATTTGGCTGTCAGAACTTGGCCCATGCAAGGATCTGCTATTCACAGTTGGACTAACAGTCGATTGTAGACCTGAGGAGGGTTCATGAGCATTTGACCTATTCATAGAAGTACTAGAGGCAAGAGATTGTAAAAACTGCTGGCCTGTAGGACCCTGGCTGGTTCCACCATCACCTCCCTTAACCTGAGCACTTTGCTGTCTGCCTCGCCTCTAATCAACCAATTCCAGAAAAAGGAGGAGGAAGAGGAAGGAGACAGAGGAACCAAAGAGAATTACAAATCAAAATCCAATAAAAGTAAAACCAATAAAACGAGAACAAATTTATTAAGCAGATAAGAAATATCATCCCAATATAAGTGATGCCTTACAACGCCTCTACGTCATTAGTAGCAACCATAAAAGGATAGAGCGCAAATAGTGTTCTGTTATCCAATGTACAACAACAATTAAAGCACAAGTCCAAGTGCTCCCATTGCCAATAGGCAAAACGTGTATAGTTCAACAAAATCTAATACTCTACAACCAACATGAATGAAAATTGAAATTGAAGAATAAATAGTTTCAGCTTACCCGTCGTTCCAAACCTCCCAGTCCAAGTCCAAGTGGAACAGCTTGAGCAGACCCAGCTCCCGTGCTCTTCTCACAAGATGCCTGACTCTGAAAATTTTCTTCATTACTTCCAACACATTCAGAGCCCCTACCACCAGAGCATGTTGGTAAATCAGTTGAGTTTACAGCCTTTCCTGTATCTCGACAAATATTGTCTGTGTTTACAATCTGTGGTTGGTTAAAACTAGATTTAGCATTTAATCTAATACAAGGACAAGCTAAAATAAAGGACTGCGAAAGGTGAGGAGAAACAATATTGTACAAAATATCTACCTTCTCACTTACAATTTCAGGGTTGCGCCCAGGTAAAGACTCACTTGACTCTCCAACCATGTCACTTTGCTGTTCACTTCCTGCTCCAGAACCAATAGAAGAATTCTGGACTGCCGTTTGCACTTGCCCTGAATTCAAGATGATCAGTAGATGTGAAAAATGCAATGTACTCTGGTGATCAAACGAGCAATATACCTGATTCAGTAGGGCTACCACCTCCAACATTACCAACTAAATCTCTAATTCGTGAATTCACATCAGCAATAATGGAGGACAATGAAACAGAGTCAGGAGGCTGGGAAAAAGAAACACCTTCACCAGGTTGCACAGCAGCAGCAAGTGAAACGCCCAAAGGATGTGAAATGGCAGTCTCAATAACATTTCTCATAGGAGGTGCCTGTGGTTCACCTGAATCAGTAGAGCCATTGATACTGTGACGCTCTGCAGGTGCTCCCTCCCCATTGTTCGATCTGGTACCAACTACAGAAAACACAGCAGAACTTAGGAGAGAGCACATTACATGAAGATAACACAGAATATCAAAACGCTATCATCCTCACCAGCATGTATATGAATGTTGATGTGCCTAGGGGCAGTTCCAATACCAACTGCACCAACAGGCACTGGGTTTGATGGTAGTACAGAACCACCCAAGAGGGAATTAGTTTGAAGAGGAAAAGGCTGCAAAAGGAGAAGATGTGATTTGCAAGGAGCAACACTCACAAAAGCATAAGACCTGATACTGAAATTAAGTGGGATGACCAGAGGCAATTTGTGACAGAAAAGCCCAGGAAATTTGTTATGTAACTCATGAGGTGCCAAAGATGCATTAATTGCATTTTCAACAAACATACCAAAAGTATCTACAACAAATGTTTTACATATTTAACAAAATACAAATAATAACTTGAACTGATCCATGAAGGCACAAAAGCAAAATAATTAGTATAATTCCAGTGAAAAACAAAATTCATTCAAACAGGGAAGCACTTGGTAGAAGTGAATTATTTCGAAACAAAAGAAGTGAATTATTCCAGACAAGTCAGAGAAAGAACAAAACTGGGATTTTAACCTTCCACCACGAGCACAACTCAAAATCAAATCAAGAAAATGAAGCTAATAAATTGCATGATATACATTATAGAAATTAAATAGAAAAACAGTTGTTCTAACCTGAACCATTATGGGATTTGGCCCCGTCGGAGAGATATACACTGCTGGGCCAGCATTAACAACTGACTCAGCCTGCAAACAAACAGAAATATTAATGCATTCTCTAGTCACAAATTCAGATTATTGTATAAAGCAGATTAGATGATAACTTACAGATGATTGTCCCATACGAAGTGTCAAGATTGTACGGCCAAGTTCCAGAAGAAGCGCTCCAAGTTGTTGCATCCTAATTCCAACTTGTACCGACTCTTCCTGGATTTGACCCCTCACAGTGGGATCCGTGGAAGAGCTATCTTGCTCCAAACGCTCGGCAATATGCTAAATGTTTTTTACAAATGCATCGAGAATAAGATGAGTTTTAGAAATGAAAAAACTACTGATTCCAGCAAAGTATAAAACTATCCCAATTTCATTGATGGTATAAGGGAGAATCTGAAGTGTTAATTCCGAAGTTGATTTAAAACCAGCACTTGACTTCGTGCATACAGAGTCATATGACCACGCGTACGTAATTTATTAATTCAGATCCTGCAACACTAAAGAAATATCCTGGAAATCCTAATAATTGACTCAGATCACAGCTAGTGCTTCTTATGCAATTTATTTTAGTTCCCGGGATCATGGCTCTTTTATTTGTTAAAAGATTCTGATATTCGTTGTGAGAACTTCTGAACCTCGATCCTTTCTTTCATAGCTTCTTTGTTACCAATTAAAAGAAAGATATGAAAAATACTATTGATAGACATTGGTGTGAGAACATATTAATTAAAGAATCAATGCTTCAAAGTTCCAAGAATTTACAATTCTTAATAATAGTAAAATTATTGACCTAACTCACACAGCATGAAGTTAGATTTATCTAACGCCAAATTCATAACATCTTGTTATACACCAAAACAAGCAAGGCTAGTTTACCAACTTGTTCTATCCCATAATGTCTTAATGACAACCTAAAATTGTCGAACAAAACAAGCAGGAATTAATTGCGAAGAGGATGAAGTGAAAGAGATGGCCATTCGATGCGGATATACGGTGGAAGCCCTTCCTTTATATTATCTTGGATGCCCCCTGGGGGATAATCAAAAGACCTCCAGATTCTGGGATCCTTTAATTGATAGACTGACGGCAAAATTGGACAAGTGGAAGGGCATTCTCATCTCCAAGGGAGGAAGATTGACCCTTGCGCAGTCGGTTCTAGGAAGTCTCCTTATCTACTCCTTTTCCATCTTTAAGGCCCCAATGTGTGTCATTAAGAGAATGGAAAAGATCATTAGAGACTTTATTTGGGGTGGAGGTTGCTATAAGCCTGGGGCTAACTTGGTCAATTGGAACATCACTTCGGCACTGCAAACTCAAGGGGAGCTTGGAATTGGGGAGCTTGCGCAAAGAAATAATGCCCTTCTTATGAAATGGCTATGGCGTTTTGCCATTGTACCAAAGGCTCTGTGGAGAAGAGTGATTAAGACTCTTTATGGCAATGAACAAGGAGATTGGATGACTAAGGCTCTCAAAGGCAGGTTAAGAGGTAGACCTTGAGTGGACTTTTGGAAAAACAGAGAAGCCTTCCTCTCTTTTTCCACGTTTCTGGTGGGGGATGGGAATATAATCCATTTTTGGGAAGGCACTTGGTTGGAGGAATCCTCCTTGGCGACATCTTTCCCCGAGTTATACACCATCTCCCTTAAAAAAGAAGCCACCATACCTGATTGCTGGAATTTTGAAAACTCCACTTGGGACCTTGGCTTCAGAAGAGGCTTGTTTGATAGAGAACTTCAAAATTGGGCGCTTTTCATGTAATCTCTTGGCCTCTCGACTCAAAGGTCTCCTTCTCCACCAAGTCCACCTTCACCGCTCTTCGTGACGACAGAGGGGGCAGATTACACAACTTCAGATGGGTGGATGCCATTTAGAAATTGAAAATGCCAAAGAAGGTTAAGGTCTTCTTATGATCTACCATGCACAGAAGCTTGAATTTTGCTTCTAGACTTCAAAGAAAATTCCTAGTTTGGGTCTTGTCCCCTAATGTCTGCAGCCTATGCCTAAATAGTAGAGGATATTAATCATTTGCTTCTTCACTGCTCCTTTTCTAGAGTGGGTTGGACCTTCATTCTCAACGAGTTCAATATCAGCACCTGCCTACCTAGAAATATTGAAACTGGTTGATGGAAGCTCTTTTCGGCCTCAACTTCAGGGGTAAACCAAAAGTCTTGTGGGTAAACGTTGTGAGCGTGACTCTTTGGACTGTCTGGAAGGAAAGAAACCAAAAGCTTTTTGAGCATGATACTACCTTTTGAGATCATTTTGTCTATTGTATACAACATTTGACTTCTTGGTGGAGCTCAAATCACAAAGAATTTTCGTATTCATACCGCCTTTCCATGATTATTTTAAATTGGAAAGCTTTTTTATAATCTCTTTTTTGTTGGGGGCTCTCTCCGCCCCGCCTTTAGGATGTATCCTTTCTTTTGAATACATCCTTGTTTCTTATCAAAAAAAAATTGTCGAACAAAACATATCCATCATAGTCCACATGAAAATCTTATTTCCTCAAAAAAGACAACAGCTATCAATTTCAAGTTATGTAGCTAGATATAGTATAGTACTTACAGATAGTGAAGAAGTGGCATAATCACTTAGAAGCCGTTGAGCATGTCGCAAAACAATGCTCAAAGATTCAGGGGTTGGCAAACCTTGGGGATTTGTAGGAAGTTCCACCCTCGGTAGATCTCCTAGTTATCAGAAAATGTAAAAAAATGTAATTAATCCAAAAAAACATGAGTAATATAAATTCGAGTATGAAGAAAGCTGTTCAAATTAAGCATTTATTTTAAGCATCAAAACAATGAATAGCTTAAGAGATTACCCCCATTTTGAGATATTGCATGCTCTATACGGTTCATGAACTCGGAAATTGTTGTTAAAGAATCAGGAATGGGCTAAAAGCAGAAGGTAAACAAATAATCAATAGGAGAGCCAAGAAATCAATTCTACCAAGCAATATAATTCACAATTTGGCCATGGGCAGTGAAAACATATATTACCACGTGAATGGAAGGAACTGATATGGCTGCACTGGCAAGTGGAATTTGAATCACGTGAGGAAAACTTTGTGATGGCTGGCTGGGAAATGCCTGTCCAGTTTGTGCCTGGCTCATTGCTTGTCCTCCAGCCCCAATATTAAATCTAAATGTTTCATTTCCTTGGGTTGCTGTCCCACGATTGTTTGGCTATAAAAGTATAACCACATCAACTACTGTTAGAGTTTTATACCAGATCCAAATGAAAATGAACAGCATTTGCAACAACTTGATTTGAGGTGGTGCTGAAAGCTACTGAAAGCATGCAATTGGGGTGGAATATAAGGGGAAAATAACGAATAAAATCTAAGAGAGAACTACAAAAAATCAGAGGCAATAATTGACTAGATGACAGAACACAGGGTACAGCATCAAAACAAGTTCTGGTTCAACTAGAGTGTATGGCAGGCAATTATTTTTTAAAAGAAGGGGAAAACAGGAAAAAAAAAAGGTTTTATGTGCACTTTTACTAGGAGAAATATACACCATTTACTTTTTTAGATAGGATTAGGAAACAAGAATAGCTTAACATTATACCAAGCAGAACACAAAAGGGTGATGAGAAATCAACTCAAAGGCAAGGGGATTACAAGGGTTCAATACGAAAAGAAATAGTTACAATAGTAACCTTGTGCAAGCTCCAAAGGGAGACCTAAAAACTATGATATTCCAAACTTCCCAACATTTCTTTATTTTTTATGGAAATATAGACCCTTCATCATTTAAAGATAAAGAAGAACTCCTCACTTACCACGGTAGACTGCATATCAGTTGGGATGTTTGCATTTTGGCCGCTTATTCCAATAGAATTCAGAACTGCCCCAATAACCTAGAAAACCAGGGAAACCAAAAAAATTGTTTCATTTGCTACTGAGCAAAACGAAATTCACAAATGCCCATCATATCACTCGGGGATGGGGAATATATTATATAAGATGAAAGTCCATGATAAACAAAAACATAATAATAATAATAATAAACAAAAAAATTGAAAGATGAAAGGAAGGAATAAAAAAATAACATTAAATTGTATACCCGAGAAAGATCAGGAACAATGCCTTCACCTTGATCCCCAACATTAGATGTTCTTAAAACCACACTACGTGCAATTTGTCCGACACGATTTCGAGGGGCACCACCTCCAGCTTCGTTACCAGTAGATGAAGGTACTAAGAAGCAAATAAAAGAAGACTTAAGAAACGAAAAAAATATCCCAAGTGTTCATAAATTCACAAACCTAGTATTCTATTAGGCATACCATTCGCAGATCTGTCACCTGTGCTTGAATCGGATGCTGCCTGTTGCTGAGTTGGTTGTCTTTCAACTAAATGCAACGTATGTCCATTTTCCAAATCTTAAAGGGTTAAGAAACTACAGTCCAAAATCAATATCCATAAACATGTGCACTCAAAATTGCCCAAAAGAAGCATCAGGCAGCAAAACTAAGCAACAAATTAGCCAAGACTGCAAATCTGAAAGACTTCTCAATCAGACAATCAGCATATGCACATAATGTACCTAACTAAATATTAAGGCTGTTATATAAACTAACTAAACAAAATAAGAGTTGCTATTAAGCAATATCATATTTTCATCTAATATTTCTAGAGTAAAGAAAAAACTCCCAAAATTTGTCAATCAGACAATCAGCATATGCACATAATGTACCGAACTAAATATTAAGGCTGTTAAATAAACTAACTAAACAAAATAGGAGTGGCTATTAAGCAATATCATATGTTCATCTAATATTTCCAGAGTAAAGAAAAAAAACACCCATCTACAATATCAATTCATATACTATTAAAGCTTCTCTTTTATATATCTATATATATACATATATATATATTTATAAGTGTCCGGGCCAGCTTGAGCGCACGACAACTACACGAGAACTTCCCAAATAGTCACCCACCTTAGTACTACTCTCCATATGCTATTAAAGCTTTCAAGATCACCATATTATAGAAATAAAGTATCTTGCACCACCAGATTAAACATGCTTCTCAATCATTACTATACAAAATATTATTACCCAATCAATTTGATATCAAACATGCAGGTCAGGAAGCAAGTGCACCCTACATGAAAATTGTGGCAAAATGGTTCATGTACTGGGTGCAATATATACAATTGAAAAACAAAAGGTCTTATGGAATTGCTCACAAGTTGCAACTAAAAAAAACTAGGACCCATGGTGGGAAAAGAGAAAGAAAAACTACAACAAATGATTAAGAGAAATATATATTGAATGCAGAAAATGGTAGGATACAATACTCAGAAAGAGGATGTTCATCCTTTAAGACCCTTCCCCTGAATATCAAACGTTGCTGATTCACTGGGATTCCGATCTCATTTGCAATTTTCTCCTTAAATAATTGAACTGGCATCTAGTATATTGATGAGAAAGAGAATACATAATGAATGCGCATGAAGAAGCAACAGACTTTAATATTGAAAAAAAGAAGGCTTAGAACTATCTTTTCTGGTATCATTTTGGATCTCTAAGTTAAGTTTTTGATCATTTTACCCCTCTTCAAGATCAATGAATTCTCCGGATCAAAAGCCTATATTCATGGCTAAGAAAAGTAGTTTTCCTTTTTAAAACAAAAAATGACTCCTTACATCTTTATTCACGTGAAGTCTGTAGATATGTGAATCTAAAGTCTTGATGTTCAGCTCAATAATCGAAGTGTCAGCCTCCCCGGAAATACTGCTGGTGCTGGAACCTTCATTTGAATGGTCCGCCATGCTATACAACTGCAACTACCGTCTAAACAAAAAGGTGCATTGAGAAACTTGATCCCAGTATTCCTCTCCTCCCTTCCATGAATGGAGTTCATCAGAGAAGTAAAAGACACCAACTAACAAGTCAAAACATACAGTTATGGGGGAACCGAGTGGAGCGGAGAGGCCATACCAACTCATTGTCCCCTATACAATAGATAGCACTGGACGCGGGTACCACAAATATAGAGATAATGACAAAAGGAATTCGGAAGAAACGAAGACTAGGTGGGCATCAAGGTTGGACCGCAAACCTATTCAATTTTTCTTGCGCATTAGCGGAACTAGAATTTGAGAGACCTCCATTCGCGCCAATAGAAAAGTGTGCAACAAGTAGATATTAAGATCTAAAGTAACGCCCTCAATCTACGCCTAAAGCTAGCCAAATTAAATCGTACAATCACAGTTCGTGGCACAAAGAAGTTCTTATATTCACTTGAGCTCCATCCAAAATGATGGTCGATGAAATGCAACGGCTACGGAAGATTATAAGAAACATGAAGATTCATCCAGGAAAATACAAAAGGGGGGGAAAGGTGAAGATCCAATTGGGAAGGAAAGAATCGTCCAAACAACGAAAAGAAAACCCAAGGATCCCGATAAAAATGAATTGAATAAAAATGAAAGAATCGTCCACCTAGGGTTTCCGGAAACTCCAATGAAAAACGTACCTGTTCAGAAGAGAAATGGAAACGGAGGGCGGCAGTACGAGCAACGGAATTAAGAACCGGCGCCGACGGATGTGAATGTCGTCAAAAAATCACAATAAACCACCGGCCAAATCTTTTGTTGTCGGAGTTCGATTCAATCCAATCACAGTACAGCAATTTTTTGAAGGCGATGAAGGGGCCGGGCAGGACAGCGGAGGTGTTATATGACAACGCAATGGCTTCCAGAAAGATCTAGAGTTTCCCGACGGCGGAATGGCCTTTATCTCTAAAGAACGGAGGACGGACCCGGAGGTGAGAGAAGAAGAACGTCAAAACGGTGCGTTGTAAGCTTAGATAAATAAACAAAGATTAGCTGTTTAATTTGCTTTCGAAACTTATCCCAGGCCCATCAAGCCCATCAGTATATGCATGTCGGCCCAAATACCTTACTTGTACGGTGGCATGAGCTTTTAAATTTTCATTACTACTAGTAGCAAAGATATCAACTAAAAGATGTTTAATCTTCATCCATATATGCCGAATAAAAAATAACTCAATTAGTTGAAATATATATTTTCAATCAAGAGGTTGGAAGTTCAAATCTCCACTCCCTACATGTTGTGAACTCAAAAATGATAATAATAAATAACCTTCATCTATAATGTTTTTGAATTTCAAATAAACAATCAAATTAAATTTAATGTGTTTGACACGGTATTTTTTAGAATATATTACATCAATTGTGGGGTAGAAAAATTACTTGGATAAAGTTTTAATCACATTTCTCTTTAAAACCCTTTATGAATTATTAAATTTCTTAACTTTAGGCCCTGCAATATTTTTAGTGGGAACTTTACAAAATTTACCATTTCTTAGATTATTTATGAATTACAAACCGTGTTGATTATTAACAAATTAAAATTACATTTTCTCTGGAGAGCCTTCAACTAAAGGTCTGTTTGGTATCACGATAGGAAAAGTAATTTTGAAATAAAATTATTTTGTTATGAGCGTTTAAAAAAAAAAAATTAACGATTTCAAATGTGTTTAGTATAGTTTATTAACTAATTTAAAATAATCAAAAGTATTTTTTTAAAAAAATGTTAACAAATAAAATGCACTTTAAAAATTTTAAATTAATTTAAAAGTTGTTTTTGAAAAAATACAAAAGAAATAGATTATCCAAAAATAACTTTTAAATTAATCAATTTTTTTAAGTGCATTTTATTTGTTAAGATTAAAAAAAACACTTTTGATAATCTAAAATTAGTTAAAAAAAACTATACTAAACACATTTTAAATTATTAATTTTTAAAAAAATACTCATAAAAAATAATATTATTTCAAAATCATTTTTTCTCATAGTGATGTCTATAAA
>JAOANK020000064.1:441394-451779 GCA_026257165.2 Telfairia occidentalis | reverse complement strand
AAAAAAAAGATAATTATTATATATATGGTCAATAAAAATAATTATTACTTGTACTAAAAAAAATAAAAATTATTAAATAAATTGTGTTGTGTATCTATTATTATTTTTAGAATAACAAAATTGAAAAATGTTTTGATTTTTTATATTTAAAATTTTTAAACTAATATAATGAAGATATATTTTTAAGATTTTGTTGCATATTTCTTAGAATTTTTTTTGTTTAATTTAGGGAGGTGTATAGATTAAAAGAAAATGCATTAAAAATAAACATGAAAACAACATAAAACATCTATGAAAATAAGCTCAACTAAAAAAAGGAAAAAAAATAACTTACAAAAAAGTGAGTACATCTAAAAAGAATAAAGATCCACTACAAAATTTAACTTCAAACAAAAAAATTCTTCAAAGAGTAAAAAAACAACTTCAACAAAAAAATTGAAAAAAAATCTTCAAAAGTTTAAAAAAACTTCGGAATGTGCAAATAAACTTTCGATTAAAAAATACCTAAATTGGAGAAGAAATACCGGAGAGAAGATTAAAATTAGGCGCAAAAACATAAAAGAGTACCTTCTCGTTTGAGGCCAACAACGATCTAGTTACATGTTTCTTAAAATCGGCGTGTGTATAGATTAAAAGAGAAATTAAAAAAAAAACAACAACATGAAAAGTAGGCTGAATTGAAAAAGTAAGAAATAAAAATTTCATAAATAAGTGAGTACAAATTAAAAAAAAAATCAAAATCAACTACAAAATTTCATACTGCACAACTAAAAAAAATTAAAAGAAACCTAAATAAATAAAAATAATAATAATAATAAAACTTCAACAAAAAAAAATACAGAACTTAAACTTTTTTTTTAATAAAAAAATATTCCAAAAGCATAATCTAACCACCACAACAAAATTCAAATAACCATACCATTTACTAACCAAGTCAATTGCATTCAATTAAAAAAACTTAAATTACTAACCAAAAAGAGATAGCATAAGCCTATCATAATGTGAAATAGAAACACAAAAAATAGACACATAGCATTCATGTTGAGTAAAATCCAAATAGAGATCAAAGGTAGTCACATAGCATTCATGAAGATCAAAGGTTAATACCCCAACGGTTGAATTTCAAATACAGTAGCCACCTCACACATATATCGCTACTACTACCCGGTATTCATCCTTCACAACCTTGAAACGAAGAAAGATCCCCCAATTGAACATTTCAAGGGAGCAATTCAAAAAGAAAAAAAAAGAAAAAGAAAAAGTACTTAAACTTCAAAATGTGTAAACAAAATGGATCAACAAATACCCAAAATGTGAAAAAAAAAATATGGGGAGAAAATTAAAAATAGGCACAAAAGAAAAATGTATCTTCTCATTTTGGAGAGGCCAAGAGTGGGAGCATGGCCTTTAAACTTCTTAGATGGAATAGAATCAAAAGAGTATTATGTTTTTTTAGAAAGGATATGTGAACAACAAAAAGATATTTATTATGTGAAAAGATATGTGTGAAGAAACATGTTTATTTTAAGATATGATGTGTCTAGCGTATTACGTAGAAAGAGATATAAAGACATAATCAGAATGATAAAAAAAATATAAGAGCAAAAGAGGAAACTAAAAATTTTCTTCCATAGCCCTTTTTAAGATACTATAGATATAGATTATAATATTAAAATTTGGCATTTGTTATAAACAATAATCTCTGCAACCAATTCATTCCCATTCTGTAATAATTAGTTCAGTTGAGTTGAATCCGTTTTAATCAAATCGATTACTTATTGCATCCTAGAATTTCAAGAACGTTCCTAAAAAAATAAAATAAACCAACAATATAAATTATTATGACTTTCTTAGGATGCCGCGAAAGATATTTCAGAAAAGTTTAATTTAATTGAACAAAAAAGAGGAAAATTGGTTGAAGGAAGAACTAATTGGAGTTTAAGCATACACGTGGACGAGACGCTAACACTTCTTGAATCTATGGCGCGGATTCAAAGATGAACCGACCGAATTTCCCTTCACATTATCAAACAAATAAAAAGTGGACGCAATTTCTCCAAACTCGCAGCTCTCTCGCCATTTTTCTCCTTTTGATTGCTCCACTTTTTTTCCCTCATCATTGAGCTCTGTTAGCAGTTTCATATATCTATTTTGATAAACCCTCACATCGACTAATTGAAGCAATCGAGCTTCTGGATACGATTTGGAGAAGAGGCAACTGAAATTTCGTCGAAATTATGGCTTCCTCCGCCACTAATCTCCTTCTGTCTTCAAGCTTCTTTGGAACGAATACCTTAATCTCTCCTCCGACTCCCAAAACCACCAGATCGACGACGCATTTGCCCTTCTTTTCGAAGAGAAAGTTCCTTCTTACGCGAAGCATTCTTAGTGAGAAATCCAACTTCGAACCCTTCAAATCGATTCCATCGCAAGCTACTTTGGCTGCCCTAATTTTCTCCTCACTTGCGCCACAAGCTCTGGCCGTGGATGACGCTAGTCCTCCCCTGCCTCCTCCGGTAATTGAAGCTCAATCGGTGAGTCCCAGTACTTCAACTTCCTCGCCCTTCTCTCAGAATCTTCTTCTTACTGCCCCTAAACCCCAATCTCAATCGAATTTGGACCTTCCCGAAGGCGGCCAATGGCGATACAGCGAATTCTTGAATGCGGTGAAGAAGGGGAAGGTGGAGCGAGTTAGGTTTAGCAAAGACGGCTCTGCGCTTCAGCTCACTGCCATCGATGGCCGCCGGGCCACCGTGATAGTCCCCAATGATCCTGATCTTATCGACATTCTTGCCATGAATGGGGTCGATATTTCGGTGTCTGAAGGCGATACTGGAAATGGGTTGTTCAATTTCATTGGTAATTTGTTGTTCCCGTTCCTTGCTTTTGCTGGGTTGTTCTTCCTCTTCCGCCGTGCTCAGGGAGGCCCCGGCGGTCCCGGCGGACTAGGTGGGCCGATGGATTTTGGAAGATCAAAATCCAAGTTCCAAGAAGTGCCAGAAACTGGGGTGTCTTTTGCTGATGTTGCTGGAGCTGACCAAGCGAAGCTTGAATTGCAGGAAGTGGTTGATTTCTTGAAAAACCCTGACAAGTACACAGCTCTTGGAGCCAAAATCCCTAAAGGGTGTCTCCTTGTTGGACCGCCCGGTACCGGAAAAACTCTTCTGGCCCGGGCCGTCGCTGGAGAAGCTGGTGTGCCATTTTTCTCGTGTGCGGCCTCAGAGTTTGTAGAATTGTTTGTTGGTGTGGGTGCTTCGAGAGTCCGGGACTTGTTTGAGAAGGCCAAGTCTAAAGCTCCTTGCATTGTGTTCATTGATGAGATTGATGCTGTGGGGAGACAGAGAGGGGCGGGTCTTGGAGGTGGGAATGATGAGAGAGAGCAAACAATCAATCAGCTCTTGACTGAGATGGATGGGTTTTCTGGTAATTCTGGTGTGATTGTGTTGGCAGCTACAAACAGACCAGATGTCCTTGATTCTGCATTATTGAGGCCCGGAAGGTTTGATAGACAAGTCACCGTCGACCGACCCGATGTTGCCGGTAGAGTTAAGATTCTTCAGGTCAGTGCAACTGTAAACTCTTCTTGTTTTAAGTTCAAGGCAATTGTAATGGCTTCTGGGTTTGAGCTAGGCACTTTGGCTATGTCGTTATACTTGTTTTCAAGGATCTATCAACCTCAGATGCCGAGTTAAAGGATGCACATTTTTGGTTTTTGTGTGCTAATGTAGTGCTTGCATTCATTTTTGTTAATGTTCTAAGTTCTCTATAAACTTTCTCTAATATGATCCACTGATGTCTTGCAGGTGCACTCAAGAGGGAAGGCCCTTGCCAAAGATGTTGACTTTGAGAAGATAGCAAGGAGAACCCCTGGATTCACTGGTGCTGATTTGCAAAACTTGATGAACGAAGCAGCCATTCTTGCAGCTCGGCGCGATCTCAAGGAAATAAGCAAAGATGAGATATCAGATGCTCTTGAGAGGATCATTGCAGGACCAGAAAAGAAGAATGCTGTTGTTTCGGACGAGAAGAAGAAATTAGTTGCCTACCATGGTACATGAGAGCACGATCATTGTTCTGTGAACTTCAGTTCTCTGGCTTCTACTTTTACCTGGTTCTGCAATTTTATTAACTGCTCATTCTTTTTCCAAATGCAGAGGCAGGGCATGCTCTCGTTGGTGCTTTGATGCCCGAATACGATCCCGTAGCGAAAATATCGATCATTCCCCGTGGCCAAGCTGGTGGACTTACCTTTTTTGCTCCAAGCGAAGAGAGGCTCGAGTCTGGACTGTACAGCAGAAGCTACCTGGAGAATCAGATGGCTGTTGCCCTTGGAGGAAGGTATATATCATTCAAACTTCGTCCGTACAAAGGCCCTAATATGTGATTGCCTTGCTTATTACTCAACAGTCTTTTATGACAACTTTTACAAGTATTGCCGTGATCATTCTTTACCCTAGTATGTCTTTTAAAATGGTGAAAAATGTTTTTAGCTGATCGAAAGTAAAAGATGCTTTTATGTGATTCTCAATTTGCATCTAATGGCTAATAATGCAGGGTGGCCGAGGAGGTGATATTTGGAGAAGACAATGTGACAACAGGCGCATCGAACGACTTCATGCAAGTCTCTCGAGTAGCGAGGCAAATGGTCGAGAGGTTTGGATTCAGTAAAAAGATCGGACAAATTGCAATTGGTGGACCAGGCGGAAACCCCTTCTTAGGTCAACAGGTATGCTCCCATGTCACTGCATTCGGGTTTTAGGTTAACACCATATTTTGACAGACTTGACTCATAATGAATGTTTTTGAACTTGCAGATGTCATCACAGAAAGATTACTCCATGGCAACTGCTGATGTTGTAGATGCAGAGGTTAGGGAGTTGGTAGAGAAGGCATATTCAAGGGCTAAGCAGATTATCACAACCCACATCGACATTCTTCACAAGCTCGCGCAACTCCTTATCGAGAAGGAAACCGTGGACGGGGAAGAGTTCATGAGCCTCTTCATCGATGGAAAAGCTGAATTATATGTTGCATAGAAGCATATCGACACGGAATTGTATTATAAATATCAAATACACAAAGATGAATCAACTAATCATTTCACTTCATTTCACAAAATTGCATACTACTTGATTCATAACTTACAGATCCCATAGTATGCCGTTTTGCCCGACCTTGACCCCAACTGTTTTGTTACAACTTAGAAGAAAAAGGAAAAAAGAAAAAAAAAAAGAATACACTTAAAGAATTTGAGAGAATTGATTCTCAATACCTTCTACCACCCCCTTTTTTGCCTTTTCTTCTCTAATGTTGATGCTTCATTCAACATGTCAGCTGCATCCTTCTGCATACCAAGCTTTGCAAGGGCAACAGCCTGCAAGTAAAATGCTGTGGCCCACTCTGGATGAACCAATTGTGCTTGCATAGCATCTCTAAGTGCAGCATCTGGCTTATCACACAGCAGATAACAAATACTTCTTCGTGCGTACACTGTTGGAGACAGTATATTGCCCACATCAATGAACTGCACATAATACCATACAAATAGGTCAAGTTTTAAGCATATTGTAACTAAATGTAACGATCCAAATGTTCTGTATTTTCAGATTTTGGTGGAGGGGAGAGAGAGAAAGGAGATAGCAACTCAACAAAATGATACAGTGAATGTACAAGATCAAGGTTGTTACTTGTTTGCATGTTTGGAAATTCTCACTATACAACACCATCAGGAAATGTATAGCTTACCGTAGTATAGCCGTCTATTGCACCTATAAAATCTTTATCTCTAAATGCTAAGTCGCCTCGCTTGCGTGCGTCCAACATATCTTTTATCTGCTGTGTCCATTCTTGGAAGGATAGCTACATAAATCCAGATAGAGATGAAAATTTTAGCATTTAATAAAGATCGACAATCTAAGTGGTGGGGAAAAAACTTCAAGAAATAAAACGAAAGAATCAAGTTTTAGCAATGGAGATGGTTTACTTCGCAGGATCCGTCGTCATCTTTATAGTGTGACATGAGCAAAAGCTGATGAATGGCTGTGAGGTCCACTCGAGAACAAGCATCACCCATTGGAGAGAGAGGCTGTTGTGGCGTCGACTGTATTTCCTCATGTTTTGGAATACCCAGCATTTCGTATGATGGAACCTATAAGCAACAATTTATCATCTTAAAAGTTAGAATACAGACTAAAAACGACTGTGAATTATATCCTCGCAAAGAATATATCCAATCCCTTACAAAGCAAGCCATTTTTCCAAAATAAACATGAACTTGATGAATTTAGATCGACACCCATATTTGTTAAACAATTGAAACTCATATCAGAGGAGCAGCTTGGACTATATTCCTTCAACAACTAGTTGTTTGTGATTTAACTGATGATAGAAGAAAGCCTATTTTATTTTGAATGATTAAACTATATACAGTTCATCGGCATCCAGTTGATACAAGGAAAATACAAAGATGAGCACTTATAATATTTAATCATGCACCACGAAAGTTCCACAAGATCAAAAAGAAACCGCTTACATCAGATTTATTTTGCAGGGGGGCGAGTGCTGCAACGAGTTCTTTAATATTTGGTCGATCCCTAGGTTCGTATTGCAAGCACTGTGAAGCAAGCTCAAATACTAAAGTCGCCTCCTCAGTTGAAAATTTCCCCTCTAAATGTGAGTCCATCAGGAGAGTAATGTTTTTACATCCTATCATATCAAGTGCCTGCATACGAGTCGATAAAATAATTGAATAAAATGTAAAGGAATTGGATATTTATTGGAAACTATTATTTTAGTTTTTAAAATTTTATGAAGATTTTAAAAACATCTTGAAAATACGTATTACAGAACAAAGAAACCATGCATGAGCAAACTTATTTTTTCAAAAAAATAAAAAATTCAAAACAAGATGGTAACGAAAGCAGTAATATATGTCCACATTTATTTCATTCCGACTTTCAAAGAAAAAACGTTTCTGAGATGGAAGAGTTCAGTAAAAATTATAAAACGTTTGGCCTCTGAAGGAATTTCACATCAGCCTCGACTAAAGTCAATGCGAAATAAGTCAACGAACTCCTTTGGAATAATAAACCATTAATGAGCGAACTTATTTTACTTTATATAGAAGAATGGCAGAAAACCAAATTCTACAATGCCAGCTATAATTAAAGTAAAAAAAGAACTTTGAAGCCTTTCCTAGATGATTTTCTATTTATTCACTTCACATGAAATCCTCAAATATTGGTATTAATATGTTATGCTCCATGAGCAAAATTAGACATTGAAATAAACTATAAAGTACTTGCTTGATTTGGAGGGACATGCTTTCCACTGAGAAGATCTAAAAGGATAGTCCCAAAGCTATAAATAACGCTTTCAGGAGTTACAGTTCCTGCAAAAAAGCAACCAAATATGACAGGGATACAAGCCAAAACAATGGGAGGAAAAATATGGCTAAGTTCTTGTTACAATGTCTTAGGGGGACATTCATAAGAAACCTAACTGTGTATTCTTTTTTCCTTCATACACTAAGATTCAGGGTAGGAGGTTTTTAGATGCAGGGGAAGCAAAATGATAGTCATGTGTTCTAACAAGTCTAAATATCTGATCACATATGAACACTAGAGAGTTCATGCCATCACAACAAAATACGATGATGTCTAGACATTTGTTAGGGGAAGTTGAATGAATAATCAGATAATTGAAGACAATAATATTCTAATATGCAGGTTTATAGATTTCCTTTAAATTTTCGTATTGATATCATAAAGACATGCTCCTTTTGTAAATGGAAGAAGAATGGGAAAAAATGAGTGAAAAGGTACAGAAATTAAGTTTGATAATAAAATCAGAAGGTACCATCTCTTAAATACTCTGGAGGTGCATAAGCAAGATTAGTGCTATAACTTCTCCCGTCCATGCTGTTTTTCATCAATCCAAAACACGAAAGCCGAGGATCTCCATTCTGCAAAATCACCACAGTAATACAATATGATACCAAAGATCCCTTAAGTAGAGAAACTCATAATAATTTTTAAAAAAAAAATCACAAGTTTTCTATCGATTTTTATCATACACATCAATGGAATTCTTCTTTTTCTTCTTTTTAGCAGGAAAAAGAGGTTTGTTTATTGTTACAGCACCTTGTCAAATAGAACCCTATCTGCATTCAAGTCGTGGTACAATGGACGATCTGCCTGACTACAATATTCTAATGCTTCAGCAATGTATAGAGCAACTCTTAAACGCATTGCCCACTCAATGGTTTGTTTCTCCCCTGTCAAAGAAATTGTAAACTAATTAAGCTTTACTGTAAAACAACAGAGACGGCAGGAAAAATTGAAGTTGTAAGAATCAACATCCAGAATTTCATAAATTTGAAGGTTTCAAGAAAAACAAGAATGAGCATTGAAAATGTAGAGATACAAGCAGAACAACTAGATATGGCCAGTCACAGAACAAAAATTAAGAAGAAGAAAAAAGAAAAACGGAATCAATAGATTGAAAACTATGCTGGATCATCAACAGCTTGGCCTCCATTAGCGAAGACGCAAATCGTTTAAGCTTGTAAACAACAAAAAAAAACCATGGCAATTCTCGTTTACGGCGATTCTCCGTCGTCCATAGGCAGGTTAAACATCTAAACCATAAAAAAGAAGAAGCAGCGTCGAAGAAGAAGACTTACAATGAATTAATGAAACAGGCAATTAAAAGTCAGTTTCAAAAGACTTACAATGGAACAAATGCTTTGCGAGAGTGTAATTGGTCATATGCTCCACAACAAGCAGCCTCTCGTCGCCCTCGCAGCAGTACCCGATTAAATTGGCCAGTCTTTTGTTTCTCAATTTCCCCACGCCAGAGGCTTCCTCCTGAATATCAAATCACCATAACAACACAAGCAAATTAATGAAGAAAACAACTATCAAGACCTATGCCAGGAATCGAGAAAAATGAACAAAGCGCATACAGCGAACTGGTTGCGGTCCGGCCACGCAGCTTTGGTAAATTTTTTCACTGCAACCCAGCGTTGATTGTTCTCTTTCTGGAGACGCCCCTTGTAAACGACATTGGGAACTTTATCAGTGCTTTCCGATACAATATGATCGGAGCTAAAGTTGTTAGTCGCCGCCTTGAGATCGGCGAACGAAAACTCTATAATCGACGGCACGCCTTCATCAGCCGGCGTGGATTGTACTTCATTCTGGTGCTGGTGGTTCTTCTGGTCTTGAGAATTGTCTTGGCCATTGTCATCGACACGAGGTTTTTTCAATTTAAGAAGCGACGATTGGCAACAACCCATAACTCACTCGATTCAACTATGTTCTTCAATTCGAACTCGAATTTTCACTCAGAAATCAAAAACCAGAAGCGGCAGGAGCAGTTTGAAATTGAATTGCTCGTAAAAAATGCGCTCGTTGTTGGTTTGTGAGAATGAAAGAAAAACGTAGCTAATTCTTAGCGTCCACTTCTCCTTCTCATTGGCGTCGTTGATTCTGTTTCTGTTTATCCGTCTTGCTGGTTTGTTCTGCAAGTGAGTTGTCGTAAGAGATAATTATGCAAACATTTGTTATAACTTCCCCCATTGATTTCTCGCCCCAGAACTTGAATCTGATCTTCTGTCTGTTTATAACGAATGTTATTCCTTCCTTCATCCCGTCGCCATTGAACAATTTTGTTGACTTCCAACACAACACAGCTTTCAAATCCTCTTTTCTCTCTCTCTCTCTCTCTCTCATCTCATTCTTCTTCTTCTTCTCCATCTTCAAAACACCTTGGAAACATTATTTTCCACTAAATAAATTCATTTCTTTTATTTTATTCCAATTCTAGTCAGTCTCCTCCAATTTTTTTTTTCCTCTTCTGCTTTCTAATAATAAGATGTTTCTAAATTTCTTCTAATCTCTTTTCCAACTTTGAAAGTAAGTTTGAAAAGAACGTACTTTATGTTTCGTTAATAAATATTAAAGGTAGATAAATCTCCTGTCTATATATATATATATATATATATATAAAGGTTAAAAGGAATAGAACTTTCAATATCTCTAATATTATAATGTCTGCTTTAAGCGTAAATTCTGATGACTTTATCTTTTATTTTACTTTAAAAAATCTGTTATCTCTTATTCATTTACCTATATGCTATATCATTGCATCACTGATGAATAATTGTGAATGAGTTAACATTTATTTATACAAATTTAAAATAAATGTAATATCTAAACTTCTAAGTAAAATTAACAAACAATTAAAATAAATAGATTAGAGATTCAAACTACATTTGAAAGTTCAACTTTGTAAAATAAATTTTGGCTCATAAATTTTTAAATATTTTATTTTACTCTCAATTTTGGCTCATCTTTTTAATACATCTACTTCTAAATATTTTT
>JAOANK020000064.1:379414-390295 GCA_026257165.2 Telfairia occidentalis | reverse complement strand
TTGTATATAAAAAAAACTGACACCGATCGAACTTTTTATAAAACCGACCGATCGACGTCAATTCAGTCGGTTTTGGTCGGTCGGCTCGGTTTATCGGAGTACTTTGATTACCCCTAGTTAAAGGTCAATGGATTTCATTTTATTTCTAAAATGTTAAATTACAAATTTAGTCTCTAAATTTCAGATTCGTATCAACAAGTTCATAAACTTCAAAATATATCAAATAAGTCTATCAACTTTCAATTTTATATTTAATAGGTTTCTAAACCTGAAAAATGTCTAATAAAGCTTGAACGTTCAATTTTTTTTTTCTCTAAACAACATATGGGGATGGAGATTCGACCTCACGATCTTTTGATTAGAGAAATGATATCTTAACCAATTGAGCTATGCTCTGAATGTTCAAATCTTTTTTTTTTTTGAAATTACTGAACGTTCAAATTTAAATATAATAAATTTAATAAATTTTTAACATATTCGACATGTTTTTAGTAAAGTATTTTTTAAATTTATTGATCTATTAAACATAAAATTATCCATAATAATCGATACATTTATATATTTCTTTCTTATTCAAATGATTTTTCTTATTAAGATTGGGGCGAGCATAAAATCAAGGGAGCAATATTTTGAAACCCTAAACTTTCAACATGTATCTGATAAGTTTGGGAATTTTAAAATATGAGGCTAAAATCGTAATTTAACCACCAAAAAAAAAAACATAAATATAAGGGGAGAAAAGCACACTACGCAAAAAAAGCGCTAAAAGCAGGTGGTGGGAGCGTTAGGGTTTTAGAGGGAGATTTCAGATTTGCAGAGAGGAACCATGAGCAGAAGCTTGGGAATTCCAGTGAAGCTGCTCCATGAGGCCGCAGGCCACGTCGTGTCGGTGGAGCTTAAAAGCGGCGAGCTTTACAGAGGAAGTATGATCGAGTGTGAAGATAACTGGAATTGCCAGCTCGAAAATATCACCTACACTGCTAAGGTGCCGTTGCTCATAAGATTATGGTTTTCTTTCTCTTTCAATTTTTGTTTGTTATTCGAATCTACAGTCTTGGTTTCTGGTTTCTGTTCATTTCGCTCGTTCTGCTTCTTTATCTCAAAAGATGCCCACTTCAATATCTAGTGCACGTACTTTTTGAACTTTGTATGAGCCCTAGTTTGGTGCGGTTTCCAATAATTTCCAACTTCAAATACCGTAATATTGATTACGAAGTTGTGATGAAGAAATCCAAATCTTGATGCGGTATACTAAGTCACGATGCGTTGATCTTCCGAGGATTAGTTAAACCAACGAGGGACAAATGTTAATTCTGCTCGTCGGTTCCTCTACTGAGTGCACTGTTTTAATTGCTATTTTCTTGCTACGCAATTCACCATCACCAAATCGAGTTGTACAGATTGGCATTGCCATAGATTAATATTAACTAACTATTGCATTAAGAGTTTAGCTTACGTTAAAGTTGAAATTCAACCTCTCTGAGGTTTTTCTTCCTCTGCTTTCGTTTATATAGTTGAGAGTGGTTCATTTATATGTTCTCTTCTATAGGATGGGAAGGTCTCGCAGCTTGAGCATGTTTTCATCCGAGGCAGCAAAGTCAGGTATCTCGTATTTGTACCAACTCTTGTATTATAGATTATCCATTCACTTTCTTAGTTCTTATTCAAGGGGATTCTTTTAGGATATGGTTGGCATTCTGACATCTGTTTATGTATGATAGGTTTATGGTCATACCAGACATGCTGAAGAATGCTCCAATGTTCAAACGTCTTGATGCCAGAATTAAGGTACTTTAACTTTATTCCTATGAATTTTTATTCTAATAAAATGCTTGTTTGCTTGCTTTATCTTTTTCCTAACCCATGGTTTCTGGATCTTGAAGGGTAAGGGCGCCTCACTCGGGGTTGGCAGAGGCAGGGCTGTTGCTATGCGAGCAAAAGTAAGTCCCATTGGATATTAATTTCAGCATGGTGATAAATTGATAATTTATTTTCTGAAATACGGTTTGAATCAGTATGAAAAAGGACTTGCATGCCTTTTGTGCATTGTTTTTCCATGCGTGAGAGAGAGAAGGATATGATTGCTGCTTGTGTGAAAGAAAATACTAGGGTTAACTTTAGTTGACAGGTTTTTGTATCTTCAATTTGGAAGACATGAGGGAAATGTTTAATGGCAGTACAAACTTTGTAATTCTCTCTTTTTATGTTCCTTCACACAGCACGCAGGAATCCACAGACAGAGTAGGGGGAGTGGTTGACTATATTTCAAAAAAAAACTTGGTTGATGATGGATTAAGAGGGAAAAAAAAACAATTAGAGTGCTTCACAAAATATTGTGTATAGTTATAAATTTCCGAAAATTAACACTGGATGTCCTCTTTTTTTTAGGCTCAAGCTGCTGGCCGTGGAGGTGCACCCGGTCGGGGTGCTGTGCCATCTGCCCGAAGGTGATGAAACCATGAATACAGTTTGTTATGTCCTTTGAGTTCAAACCTCGATAGCGTTTGGAAAATTGACCATCAGGTTTCATTAGTTCCGGTATTGACACCCTCAACAATGAAGAAGGCTATGCGTTGTTCCCTTTTGTTGAAAGTGGGCGATTGACCATAATATCTTCAACTTGATTAGCTACTTTTTACTTAAGCCCATTTTATGTTGAGATTGAACTATCCGTTACCCCCTGTTCAGCTTTGTTATGTATGTAAAACGTTCTTTGCATCTTTCAATAGTTATTACCATAGGAGTATTGTCTTTGTGCCATCCATTCTACTCTAATCGGTGGCTACTTGTTGTGGGGTGGGCTATGAGACAAGATCCACTGAAGACAATATTCTCTTTTCCTCTCATTAATTAACCAGGAACCTAATAGAAGGAAATATTTCGTCCCAAAAAACAAAAAAGAAATCTGATTATGAAGGATTTACTCATATAGTATTGTTAATAATTTATTTTCCCGGCCTGGAGGTGGCTTTCTGATGGAGATGGTCGACATTGTTACCAACTTCAGTTGTTTGATTCTTGAAATGAGACGAATGAGTAGTAATATAAGGAGGGAACCCATTTTCAATCTACCTGAATCAGATCACATCTCATATATGGTTTGTTATCCCCTTCCATTTGATGTCAAATTTCAAATAGATGTCAAACATTGCACCGTTCCGTTTTTGTTAGCTTTGCCAAGAAGTGTTTCTTGTACATGATGCAACATGGAGTTTAAGGTTGCTCGCTGTTCACACAGGAGAAAAAGGGGCAAACCAGCAATCAATTTGGTTCGATTTTCAACTTGAACTTATAACCAAATTGAAGAAAAAGAAACGGAAAAATGAACTATAATCCAGAATAGGCCTCTTATTCCAAAGATCTAGATTGATGACCAAACATATGAAAATCCTTTATTCCTGAAGATTGGATTTCAAAGTAGCAGATAGACAATCCTTACAAACACCTCAAAACCTTATTACTCTGAGACAGAACCATTGAAACGGTGAGCATTATCGACCCGGACAAATTAAGGCTCGAAAGCAAGAAATGACCGTAGAAGGAAGTGGCACAGTAATATACAGCTACCGCAATCTAGAGGAAGAAGCCATACAATTCCAGAAAGCAAATGCACAAGTTCCATGGATTTGAAGCATCAGTAGTTGGGGCTGTAAGAAGAACGCGAAAGAATCTAAATGGAAGCAAAGCATTTGGTCCAGTTACTGGCCATGATGCAAACTGACCAGGCTTGCACACCGTCTGATCATTCTCATGTACTCGCAGGTTTGTCCAAGTTTTCCCGTCGAATGATCCCTAGTCGAATGCAGAGAATAACAATGTCTTAACATGAGGAAAGAGAGGAGGGAGAAAGAGAGAGAGAGAGAGAGAGAAGATAAGCTTTACCTGGAAATTCCAGTGTCTGATGAATGCTCTTGACCCATCTTGTCTCAATGTATAGTAATTGCACATCAGCTGCATCCAAAAAGAAATATCATTTGATACGAGTATAACTTAAAAACAAAGGGAGTGACAGCTATAGTTTCTTAAACTAAGTGATGGGTGGAGCGAAGAATCGACGAATTGCCTCCCCATTGATCCTTAGATTTTTAAAAATTATATAAAAAACCAACAGATTTTAATGTTCTCTCGTTAATTTGAGAAAGATTATATATGTAAAATATTAGAGGATAAGATCTTGCCCACCCAAAGAAAACTTTGGTAGCTCCTTGTTAAGGCCTAGCAAGGGTAATAAATCTCATGACTTGATTGCTCCTTTTGTTTCTTAAGGAGCAATCAAGATGTTAATGGGTTATTTTAAAAATGAAAGCTCTTCACTGACTTTATCCCAAAGGCAACGTCTGCTCACGCCATAGAGTTTGGATGCACAGTCAAGTATTCAATTCCTTTTGACGTGTGTTTTTAAGGCAAAAAGCTCCCATCCACGTTTAAATTTTAACACCTTTTGATAGTTCTACGGAAAATAGAAAGAAAAACCTGATGATCTGCGCCAATATCAACCATCCACCATGAATAAGTTTGCCCATCTTCCAGGCGAGGGCCAGCAAAAGAGGTTCCCTAACAAGAAAAATAAACCCAGTTAACAGAGAACTCTCCACTTCCATAGACGTTCGACGCAAAAGTTTCATCCACACTACCTGGTAAGTTCTCGAGACCAGAACCTTTGGATCTGTGTACCTTGAAGGTGGACTGCTTGCTGATATAGTAATTTTCTGAAAAGAAGGAACAGAGATTTCAGTGATAAATTTACCAATAATGAGAAAAAGGAGCAGGGAACAAGGACATCGAAAACCTACCTTTGAAAGAATGGGATTAACCCACTGGTGCTCTCCATATGATGTACCAGAAAAGAATAGAACTCCGTTGCTGTCCCCATCACAGATGTACTGCAGCTCCTTGTAACTGGACCGTCTATGCTGAAATCTCACACTGCAGAATAATACAACAAGAAAACTTAGTGTAATCCCTTTCTCCATGCCACTTACACAGATGCAGCGTTTACATTCTAATGCAACTTGAATCCATCAAAATAGCATGGTAACTTAGAAAAAAAACTATAAATGAACGTCCATATGCTCACATGAATAAACGCTCTATTTGACAAATTGCTCTCAGAAGTTATAACAAGAAACAGTTTAAATGGTACATGTGCTATTCTCGTACGGGCAGAGGGGTCAGCAAACATTTACCAGACTTGGAAAGTTCACATCAAAATATTTCCACTGAGATGTGTCGAGAAATTTAACCCAAAAGAAATCTCGTGAAAAATTAAAACAATCCCATTAGATATTACTAAGTAGGTTTAAACACATGTTTAGTTGCAGTATTTTGATTCTTATAATGTTTTGGTTATGATTTAGTCTTTATAGTTTAAAAAGTGTAATGTTTGAGTCATGCATCGAAAAAACTTGTTATAATCAAAGCATAATCCTATTATAAGAATCTCTTATAGGGAGGCAGTGAACATGTTCAGTTAGATCTTATTAGTCAACGTTATTTCTTTTCCATCTTACACATCACCAGATAACATACTCTCTCAGAATGTTAAAAGGAAGAAATATGAAATCATAAACAACAAAAATAAAATGAACAATAAAAAAAAATGGAAAGGCACATTACTTGTTCTTTTTCTTGTCCTCTAGCCTTGACGGTTCAAGTTTCACAAAGTCAATAGCCTCCTTCACCTGACAAAGTAAAATACAAGAAACTGGTTAGGTTTTGAAGGATTGCCTTTTGTCTTCTCTTATCCTTATCTAACTTCACACCAAAGGAAATGATTCACTCACAAGATTCTTAAAGGTGTGAATCTTCCTGCTAATGCTGCTGTTCTCCAACTACATGATCATTATATGAAAGCCAGAGTGAGAGTTTTTATTTTAATTACAAGCCAGAAAATCTATTCAACTACAACATGCATACCGTCTCCAACAAGGCATATGGGAGTAATGGAAATCGCACGAGAGTAAGCAAATCCTGAACTGATTGAAATCTCTCACCAAAAAGGACATTGGGGGTTGAATATGTCATAAGCTCATCTACCGCCATCCACCCACATAATTCACTTGCTTCTAAACCCCACATTAAGATTGCATTGAGTACTTTTTCCTCAGATGTCACTGTCAAATCAGGACACTGCAAGAACCACTTCACCTAATGACGATTGACTAATAAAACATCTGAATAGACACAAGTACTTCACAGGTTTTACTTTTTTGTTTATGTTATAATTTTCATTAAGAGAGTAAATACATTATTAGTACGAAGAAATAGTCCGACTCCTCGACAGAGAAAGCAACTATCAATTACAAAAGTCTTGTTGGGCAGACAGACAACAGCTTCGATTAAGAACATATTTTAACGCAGGGGAAGTTTGGGATAACAATTTGACCTGAGATTTATGATTTCATAAATAACACTAAATGGGGAAGAGTTTAGTTGAAGTAGCATTTCTGTAGATCTAATTGCCATATTCGGTAAAGCTTCTGCCGATTATCCTATTAAACCACTTATTATGCTATCTGCAATTTTTAATCAAGAACCAAATGTCCCTTTCAGTTGCAGTGTGAGGGGAACGTAGAGTTGTTTTACAGTTGTTTTAAGATTATATATGCTCAAAGTAAGCAATTAATGCTCATCCTAAGATGCTTAACCATTAATATCCACGCCAGAAACCATTAGAAAAAGTGAGTACATACCTGAAGTATTTTGCGGAAAGTTGTCTCATCTAATATGACAAATTCAATGTTCACAGTTGTACAATAATCAAAGTGCATTGAAAACTTCCTCTCACAAGTTTCTTCAATGAGCTTACAGCATGGAATTGATGAAACAACTTGAAGGATGGAACATACTGAATCCTGCAACAAAGTTCAACAGTTAGCTTCGGAAGCAAAGTCCTACAACTTTCCCAAAAATGTCTGCTTCGTCGTCCATTAAACTTGTGCATAAACAAAAAATCTTGATGTATGACCATCTTCCACTAGGAGACTCCATCCCTGCATATAATATGTAAGATATCAATACTTCTATAATTCATTATCATAAAAGGAATCTCTTCTTTTGTTCTCAGAACCCCGAAACTGCATGATGCTCCTCCCTTTATCTTCAGTCATACAAGTACAATAAGAAATAATGACAAATCCAAGTAAAAATTAAGAAAAGAATTAAATACATCGTCTTAAAAAGCCTTCAAGATAAGGATTACCACATTACCTCTGAAAGGCATTCTAAAAGTATTTTGCAGCATTCTTGATGGAGAAGAGTGACACCAAATTGATCAGCTAATAATAGTAGTTGAAGTAACAAGACTTCAGATTCCATTGTAACATCTTTACTCAGTTCTCCACTATACATGAACTTGATCATGGTTTGAAAAGCTTCCGGCGACACATCCCTTATATAAACCTCAGAGGACGTTGTTTCACTCATTCCATTGGTAAACATCTGCCCATGTACCACCCACATAACTGTTAAACAAAATAATAAAAAATATATGTACACTAACCTAAGGAACAAAAAATAAACAGAGACAGAAAATTCTACTTTTCTTTTCTTGCAAAAGTGCAGCAAAAAAGGAAACAAAAATGAAAAACAACAATATCCTGATTCATATATGTTGGAAACTCAGAGAAGCTTTGAACTATTGAAATCTTGGTAGCAGTCAGCAGACAACGGAAGAGGTGTTATCAAACCTAAGAAAGTATTACAAGGAGTCTCTAATTCACATGTGTATCTCCATTACAGATTACAAGCCCAACCTTTCTAGTTGTATTTTTAATTAGTAATTCTTACTCCGTAGTCCATCGATCAAAAAAGAATTGTGTAATCAGGAACATTTTTCAAAACATTGAATGGTATTAGCACACCAGCTATCAAAGACCCTTTTTTCTCTTAGAACATCAGAAATCTTGTATATGTTGAACAACCATCATAACAAGGTAAAGAAGAAAGAAAACTAAAAGAGATATAAACATATATGATTCAGAAATAACTATACAGGAAAGTTACCTCCAATTATTTTGTTGTAAAGATTTTCTTTTTTCACAAGAAGAAACGTTATGCTCAACATACAATATCACAGAAAAGCAATACCAAAATCACATAAGATGATATGCAGTATCAAATGCTCACCCTTTCAAACGGCATGCTCCATAAGCTGAGAATGATTTTGTGCACATGGGCAACAAACCCATGACCTTGTATATAGATGCATACATCACTGAACTCGCCAGTATGTTGTAATTGTTTGAGCCTCTGCACATTTAATGGAAGCCCGGAGGGGAAGACTGTACTACACTGGGGCTGAATCCTTGGATATGATATTTCCACCCTCTTACCCGAGTCAAGCAACTTTTTGTTCAGTTTAAATCGTTCCACCATGTCATCACACTGGTTTACTAATGCTATCGCTTCAAATTGTAATGCTAGATCCCTCAAGGAACCAAGTTGAGACTGTAGAATCTATAGCAAGTAAGAAGCAACAATCATTATTCTATCAAACTAAATATTAATTTAGTTGTATCTGTGCTGAGATTAAAATAGCCTACTTGGTGCAGATCAGCATCCAACAAAATATCAAAGTAAACATCAATTCAAGCCAAACACATTAAGCAAAAAGGGAATGGCAAAGACATAAGACAAAAAAGGGGAGGTAAGAATAAAAACTTTTCACGTCAAACTCACTTGTTGGATGTCAAAAGACAACAAATCATGGCCATAATCTGACAAATAATAATGCATTCAACCAAATCTAGACAAAAGGAGAAAAGTAGCATAGAGGATAGAGGAAATATGGGAAAAAGTATGATTGGAGAAAGTACCTCAGTTTGACCTGTGTAGATATATTGAAGAAGAGCATGGAGAACTGTATATGATACTCCATGTAGCTGCACAACATCTTGCGACAAATTCAAGGGAAAGTTTCCCGAAGCAACTAAGATAGCCTTGTGAGCAGGTACAAGTGTTTCTCCAAAATCTACACTGAAAAGCACATCAGACAAATCCCAACTTTCTAGAAAATGTTCAAGGCCCCAGTTTTTGTAATCTGTGTATTCATCTTCTAACTGCAGTTCCATATCTTCCTCGCCTTCATCACCATAATCCACATGCTTCCACAAGGAAATATGGTTCTGTGTCAGTGGCAAAACATTAACATTTCTATATCCCACATGTTTATCCCAGCTACTAAGTCCAATATATTGAATGCTACAGTTTGGATTTGTATCAAGCCATTGAAAGACCAGATTCTGAAAAGGGTATCTTCCCTTCCCAATGCTGATCAAACCATCATAGACACTGATCCAATAGCTCTGAAACGCAGAAGAACTGCAAAGAGCAACACCCTCCACATCAACAACAGTACTCCCATCGGCTATAATCCTTAGACGTCGATTTCGGTGACTACCTAATATAACCGTATAATGAGGGCTGCTATCTCGTTTGTAATGGTAATGTTGACTCCCCACATTCTCCCGAAACACCAATGTGACATCATTTTGTGCGGAAGCTTCAAAAGCCACACAACCCCGTCCTGCTTCTCGAAATCTTAGATCCTTGAGCCAAGCACACTCGAAAGGTGCCACCGTGAGGAAATTCTTGTCCTTCTTATCCATCGTCACACCCCAAGAATGTTTGATATCCTAACTTACCAGACCAAGAATGATTGAATTGATAGGAACCTCAAATAATTATATGGATGCCAACTTGTCTACCTGCCACCAGGTGAAAACATACTACCGCAGTTTGAGTAAATGATATTGATATAAGAAAATGCATAAAAGCACTTCTAGCTAGACGAAGAAATAAGCACAAACCGGCAAACAATAACATATTGTTCAGTGAGTAAATCAATGGAGATGAATGGCAAACCAGATTCAATTCTACACATAACCCATTATCCGAAAGAATCTTAGAGGACAAAGATAGAGATCTACGATGATTAGAATATCTCTATCCCAGGATATCCAGAAATTGGTAGAAGAACCCAACTGGACCCAGAATTCGAACCCCCCAACAAACGACAACATCACTAACAAACAGAGGTTTTATACTCAAATTCGCATAGATATCGTGAGAACAGAGAACATAGAACGACAAATTGATGCAGATAGTTCAAATCACTCCCATGAAAATCCCGAGAAAGAGATTTAATCGCCAAAATAGATTTTAACAGAAAATAAAGTAGAAGGCAAAACCGACCACAATAATTTTGGTTCATATTGAAACAAATCGATCGATATTCATGGCGGGTGTTCGCTTGGCGCCATCGGTATTTATGGAGCCGAGTCTCTGCAAGTATATCTAAACGCAACACGAAACGAGGACCATTACTTGATCCAGATATTTGCACAACTTGGGACGTGGACGGCTTGATTGAGTTATAACATCCAAACGACGGATATATTTTTGTCACTTTCATCTGCTTTCCTTCCAATTTTCTACAGAAAGGGATTTGGATGCTTTGAAATGGCACAATTTGCCTAGCGGTGCCAGTTAGATCGGTAGGCCACAAAATATCTTCAAACATCAAGTGCGTGGCAATGCCATCTACTCGACTAACCGACAGATCAATCAAATAGATTATCCACAACTCCAAAAAAAAAAAGATCCGATTCGTCATTTCGTCTGCACACAAAAATTCATTTCACACTACAAACATCTTTTGTGTTTCTTACGGATTTTGATTTTCCGAAACTTTGCCTTCGATTTTTCGATTCTCGCGAAGAATCAATTGATTAATTTAGGAGGTACGTACATACATTCATAAAATAAATATGTATTCACAAACCAAAAACTTTATAATTTTACAGAAATAACATAATACAAATTAAAGTCAAACTTAAATGGAAGTGTGACGAAATAAACTCAATTTATTCTATATTTGAG
>JAOANK020000064.1:350379-360680 GCA_026257165.2 Telfairia occidentalis | reverse complement strand
AATTCAAATGTCAATCTTGTAGTTATAGAAATCATCCAAGCCTTGATAGAAAATTTTCATTTTGCTAATACAATTTTTAGGTCATTTAAATTTTTGTGGTTTGTGTTGGAAAAACCTCTCACTTTTACAGTAGAAATAAACAGAAAAATAATAGAGAAATTTAAAAGAAACACTGAACACAACGTGGAAAACTCCAAAACCGGAGAAAAATCATGACCCACCAAAAAGAAACTCTATTATGCAAAAAATTGTTACAATCACATAAAATGTCTCTCCCCCACCCCAATTACAAAAACAATCTCTCAAAGCTTTCTACTACTCTCATCTTTTTTCACACTCTTAAATAAGAGAATACAAAAAAGAAAGAAATTTAACTAGAGCTAATACACCATAAGTGTTTTTCATTGAGATGAATAAAACTAAAGCCCATGAGCCTCTTATGCTTGGAACCCATCACTTCATTCATTCTTTCCAATGTGAGATTTTCACTCTTCTAATATTTTGCTAAAATCCCAACAGTTTAAACTTCATTTCAATTTTGTGTTTGTGATTTTATATGTTTCATCATATCTTTTGTAATATGATTAAATCTCCTAAAAGGTTTCTACTATTAACAAATTTTGGTAGTTTTCTCATCCCTTTCTTTAAATATGATAAAGAGAGGTAACAAGCTGATGTTCATTATAAACTATGTGTTTAGGTTAAATTGGCTGGTTGTCTGCTTTAGAGTTTGAGTTAGGTAAAAGTAAAGAAAATTGTGAGAATTTTCGAGTGATGAGGAACATCTTCAAAAACTCAATTCTCAAACTCCACTTATTTCATAGGAATCAAATTGAAACTAAACATTAATTCTAAGAAACTTAATTTTTATTAATGGAACATTAAAGGATAAAGAATTGAGCTTCTTTTCAATTCATTAGTTTGGTTGAACCCCACAGATGATCTATAAATTATAAAATTATTTCTAAAAAATTTCTTAAGCTTTTCGTGCGAATCAAATTAAAACTACATAAAGAATGAATTTAAAAATGTAAAATTATGGGACATTGTTTTTTTAGTTCAATAACATGTAAGGATAGAAAATGGAACCATCAACTTTTTAGTCAATAATATCTTCTTTATTTAACTGTGATAGCTCACTCTCTAAAAACAGAGACTACTATTAAAGTTAATGGTTTTTTTCCCCTCCTTTCAACCTCACCCCTTTTTGAATGGATAGTTTTCCAACTTTATATGCTAAGGATTTTTTTTTTCCTTTTTAATTTAACAACGAACAGAGATTTAAATCTTCAATTTTTTTTTATTGAAAATATATTTTTAAGAATAAAATATGGTTTGTCTTAGTCCTTGATTTCCTTAAAAAAAAAAAAAAAACCTTCATTAAATTAAAGTTGGTGACATCACACCAATATTTTCTGTGAAAGCAAATGAACTTCTCGAAAGCCGCCTGTGTTTCAGTGTCGCAGTGCAGGAAGAATAGAAATTCAAACGGAACTCAAAGGACAGTGAAAAATTACAAATTTGCCCTCAGTTTGGTCCTTTCAAATTCTGTTGTCCCTAAGCAGAGTTGTCCATTTTGGTCAAGAAAGAGAGGCTTTGGAGCCCCTTAAATAACCCCACGAACATCCAACATTATGATGTCCACCACCATCTCTTTTTGTGATCATGACATTTCTTCATCACCTGATTAAAAAATGATCCAAATTTAGAAAATTTTACACATTAAAAACCAACACCAGATGCAATATAATGATGTCAAAACCATTTGATCCATACATTTTTCTTTCTATAAACAACAGCAGGAGAATCAATCACACCCTCTCGATCTCACATCGTGTTTTAATTTTAAGAACAAAGATCCATTAAATACCTGTATTTTTCCCTTAATTTTTTTGAACCAAAGTTGAAATTTCAACTGGGAAATTCAAATACAAACAAGGATCAGTAATCTCAATATGATCAGGGTTTATAAAGAGGAATATAAGAACGAATTTGCTTGTGTCAGCGGGTGTAGAGAAAGAGAACCCACATGGAGCAAGAGTCAGAACAAGTTTGAACTGAATTTTATAATGCAAATGGGTGATGAGCTCATCTTTTGATGAATTTTCTTTAGATTTTTTTATACGATTTTTTTTTTGGTGGGTGTGGCTGACGTCTGAATCTCAAGCCTTATTAATATCATAACAAACAAAAGGCAAATGCCTTAATAATGTTGTGTTTAGTAAAAATTTATCTAAATCCGTTAGTGGGGAGTCCATTGGATGCAGCGTATGAAGTCAGATTTGTGCACATGGCAGTAAACTTTAATTTCCAGTTCATCTCTTACAGCCAGAAGAAGCCTTGAGATTGCAGGGTTAGTTGCAGAAAAATCAGCAACTAGCGTCATCGTCTTTATCGTCGGAAGTTTTTAAAATTCTTTTTTTTTCGTTTTCCAACTGTTTTATTAAAAATTATGCCCATCTTCCTATTCAGTTTCGTCGAAGTTGTTATTGTGGTGGATAATCCGAAGAACTAAAGAGAGGTGAATTTTGACGTGTTGGGAGCCTGCAAATGCTGGTAATTAATTAGTTTATTGTTTTAATCCCCTGATTTGAAAGATTCTGATTCTGATGGATACTTTTGTATTTAATAATTCTGCATACCGAATTAAAATAATGATAACAAGCATTCACAGATTTATTCTTTAATCTTTCTCAATGGAGGAAAAAGAAAAAAACCCAACAGCGATTGGTTTTTCGTTTTCACCCGCAAAGCACATCATATCACATCACATTAGCGAGAGAGAGAGCTCTCTTTCCCTCTCGTTTCTCTGTTTCTTTGATTCTCTCTCTTAGAGTGTGCAAGTTGACTTTACAGCGAGAATTCCAAGGCAGGACGCAAGGGGTGGGGGGGCGTGTGGATGTGGGGTCGAGCTCGAACTTCGACGGGAGAATCTTGAGCATTAGAATCGTACTGAATGAATAAAGCAGTTACAAGGGGGGCGGACAGAGGTACTATTGGGAGAGGGACCTTGCGATTTTTGCGGTTGAGGCTGCAGAAACTTCAGCTGCACAAGCTTTTCTGAAGAGATCGTTCTGCAAAGTTCTGATGTTCCTATTCTTCAGACAGTTCTTCTTCGCGGGCATTTCAGGAACAGTGTGGAAATAAGTACCCATTTGGGAATCTCTTGGAATCTTTCAAATTCGTGAGTTGGACCTTTTTTCTTCCTATTCTTTTATCTTTCTTTCTTCTTTGTTGGTTTCCCCCCATCCACTCCCCTTCATCATCATCATCATCATCATCACTATTGCTTCGTGGTTGTATTTTAATCCTACTCTCTTTTGTGGTTTAGTGAACACTAAGCTTTTTAACTGTGGGGGTTCTTTGTGTTTGTAGAAAGTCTCCTTCGGTGGCTAACTTTTTCTCTGAGCCTGCCTCTTTTGAAATAGAATACATTGAATATGTTTCTTATAATTTTCAACAGGTTGGTTCTTCCTAAAAATGGACTGGAATTCCTTCTTCTGGGTTTGTATCTGATATTGGATCGGTTTAGATTATATCTGGTTCAACTACGATGTCTTACGCAGCTTGAAGTTTCTGGGGTGTTTGTTTTTTTTTTTTTAAAAAAATTTTATGGATGATGGTATGTTATCACCAGCTACAATGCTGGATGCTCCAGATGACACTGCCATGGATTTGGACTACATGGATGGGCTGCTTTTGGATGGTTGCTGGCTAGAAACCACAAATGGGACGGAGTTTCTTCATCCTAGCCCCTCAAATTTTGGTGCCAACTTTGACCCTTCAATTGGATGGCCTGCCATAGAGTTGAATGGTGATTTTAGCATGATCCAGATGACGAGGAGTAATCAAGAAGAATTGAGGGAAATCTTGACCGATGAGCCGTCTCAGGGTCGGGAAAGAATTGATGTGGGGCAGGACGGATGCTCTGGTCAATCAGAAAGCAATGCTGTTGAAGCTTCTGAGTTGTGCAGAAGGTTGTGGATAGGACCCGGGGAGCATCTGTGCTCTGCATCTTCTGTGATGGAGAGATTAATCAGGGCGGTTGGTTATATCAAAGATTTTGTAAGAGACAAAGATGTTCTTGTACAAGTATGGGTGCCTATAAATAGAGGGGGAAGAAATGTTCTCATCACAAATGACCTTCCATTCTCTCAGAATTCCAGCTGCACAAGACTTGCAAAATACCGGGACGTCTCTGTGACATATGAATTCACAGCTGATGAGGATTCTAAAAGGGCTTTGGGATTGCCTGGTCGGGTCTTCTCAAGAAAGGTTCCTGAGTGGACTCCCGATGTTCGATTCTTTAGAAGCGACGAATACCCAAGAGTTAATCATGCTCTCGAGCATGATGTACGTGGAACTATCGCGTTTCCTATTTTTGAACAAGGCAGCAAGAATTGTTTAGGGGTCATTGAAGTTGTCATGGTTACCCGACAGATAACATATGGTTCAGAACTAGAGAACGTTTGCAAAGCCCTTGAGGTCTGTCTCTTTTGTATTTTGTCTTTGAATTTTTACCTTTTACTACACTTACCTCAAGATTTGAATTCGTTAGAACTGAAAATTATTAATTTGGAGCATCCTACCTGTAAAAACCAACTTAAAATCTCATTAACTAAATATAGAAATGAAAACAAGAACTTATACACAAGAAAAACTCACAAACTTATAGGACGTGTTATTTCCTTTGTCAATGCTTGGATGTTTAATGAGAGAAAAGATGCTGCTTACTAATAGAGCCTCTAACCACAAGGACCTTAGTGACATGGTTTAGACATGCTCTATGAGGTTAAACAGAACTGCGAAAGGTTCAGAGTTCCTGGATTCCATAGATAAAAAAATATTTAATCTGGTTATGTGAATTTTAGTTCCTTGACACTGAAGATGAATTGGGTCTTTGAGACAACACATAGCGGGAGTTACAATCGTAGTGGCTCGAAGCCAAACATTGAAGCCACGATTGTGCTTTAATGCAATTACAGGCTCACTTCTGGTTCACAGAGTCTCTATGTATATGTTTAACATGTTTAGTTCACGAGTCTTTTCTGTATTGATTGGAATTTGGAAAAAATTGTTTTAATTGCAGGCAGTCAAGCTTAAGAGCTCTGATGCTATCGGCCACCCCAATAAAAAGGTGATTGAATGAATTTCAATTGACACAGTTGAATTATGGAACTCTGTCCTTGCTGTTTTTTCGAACATCATAGCTAGTGAGATTTTTGTTTCCACTCAAAATGAAGAATTATCTGCTCTTTTCCATTAAAGTTTTCTGTGGATCCTCTCGTTCAGCAGGTATTTAATAGGTCCTATGAAGCTGTATTATTAGAGATTCAAGACACTTTGAAATCTGCGTGTGAAACGCATGGGTTGCCCTTGGCTCAAACTTGGGCATCGTGCATCCAACAAAGTAGAGAGGGTTGCAGGCATTCTGATGAGAACTACATTTGTTGTGTTTCTACGGTAGACCGGGCTTGCTATGTGGCTGATCCACGTATTCGTGAATTTCACGAGGCATGCTCTGAGCATCATTTGCTCAGAGGCGAAGGCATCGTTGGGATGGCGTTTACATCTAATGAGCCATGTTTCTCAAGTGATATTACATCCTTTTGTAACACAGAGTATCCTCTCTCTCACCATGCCAAGGTGTTTGGATTACAGGCTGCGGTTGCAATACGCCTTCGTTGTATTTATATTAGTAAAACCGACTTTGTACTAGAGTTCTTCCTGCCTGTTGATTGTAGAGATCCTGAAGAGCAGAGAATGCTGCTCACTTCGTTGTCCACAATTATACAACGATCTTGCAGGAGCCTGCGTCTTGTAAAAGATAAGGAGTGTAGGGAGGAAAATGTACAACAATCTTGCAGAAGTTTCCATCCTGTTACAGATGTTAAGCTTGGGGAGGAAAGTAATTTGCCATTCGGAGAGGCCAGTGTCGGTGCAAATGGAAGATCGGATGTGCAGGAAATGTCCAAGGTGCAACATCATCAGTTGGACATAAATAATCCAACAAATTCATTGTTAACATCATCTGTTAAAAACATACAACAACATAGTGGTTCTGTCTCATTATTCCATGAGGGCAAAACAATGGAAGCCTTAAGTTCCTCTGGTTATCAGCATCATGAACTAAATTACGACCTGAATGGAGTTGTCGAGGACAGCGAAGAGTGCTCAACTGTCGGTAATGGTAGCTTTTCTGATATGGGTATTGGAAGAACCAGTGAGAGAAGGCGAACCAAGGTGGACAAAACTATTACTTTACAAGTTCTTCGTCAACATTTTGCGGGTAGCTTAAAAGATGCTGCAAAGAGTATTGGAGGTACCGTTATTGCCATAATTTGAAATTATCTTACTATTTTCTCTGGTCAAGCTTCAGTGCAACATATTATTCATGGAAAACGTCCTTCTTGTATATCAGTACCTAAATATTCTAAAGCTTGAAATTAGCAACTTGGTGTCGATATTTTTCCCTGAAGTTTTGGTGTCTCTTCAAAGCAAAAATAATTGAAGTCATGTGTCAGTCTGCTATAAGTGCAAATGAATTATCAATTGATGCCTGAAATCGAAGTGACAGATAAATGTGAACTTGTTACATTCTTTCTACCATCAAACTGTTCATCTTAACCCATTTTCTTTCTATTTCAGTTTGTCCTACAACATTGAAAAGGATATGTCGGCAACATGGGATTAAACGCTGGCCTTCTCGAAAAATAAAAAAGGTCGGTCACTCATTGCAGAAACTCCAACTCGTAATTGACTCCGTGGAAGGCGCATCCGGTGCCTTTCAAATTGGTTCCTTGTATACCAACTTCCAGGAGTTGGCCTCTCCAAATCTTTCGGGTTCAGGTCCACTCTTCCGTGCAAAGATGCAGCATCAAAATGAAGTTGGAATGAGCAGCCTTCAAGGTGCAGCATCAAAATCTCCATCCTCTTCGTGCAGTCGGAGCTCGAGTTCGAGCCAATGCTTTTCAAGTCGGAGCCATCAAAATCTTCCCCATTGGAACGATGCCGGTAGTGAAGATCAAATGGGTGGCGAGAATCCTTGTGATGGAGAGTTAAAGAGGGTCAAAAGTGAAGTAGAGATACACGTATCCATTATGGAAGGATCAAACGTCCCACGAAGATCCCAAAGCTGTAAGTCTCTCTGCAAACATCCTGCCACTGAATGTCTAATGCACTCAGCAAAAGTAAGCGAAGGGATAGCTGAAGTTAATGAAGTGCAGAGAGTAAAAGTCAGCTATGGGGAGGAGAAAATCCGGTTTCGAATGCATAACTGTTGGAGATACGAAGAGTTACTGAATGAAATCGCAAGACGATTTAGTATCAGTGACATGAGTAAATTTGCTCTCAAGTATTTTGATGATGAATCTGAATGGGTGTTATTAACAAATGATACTGATCTGCAGGAGTGTTTTCATGTTTACAAATCGTCTCGGATCCAAACAATAAAACTTTCACTTCAGGTGTCTCGTCGCCATAAGAAAAACTCTCTTGCCGGCAGTGGCTTCTCATGAACTTGCAATGACCACATTGACATTGCTAGCAGTTATGGAGGAGCCACAAAGCTTTGCTTTTTCCCCATTCTAAAAGGACTCAATTTTTTCAAAAGTCTTGGTTTAGATTTCAGGTGGGAAGCCATGAGCATGCAAAAAAGTTTTCTCAATTTGAAGACAAGAAAGTCCACTCACCCATTGGAGGCATATTTTTGCCTCAGTTTAAGAAGCAAGCCAAGCCTGTGTTCTTTGGGGTTGCATGTTGGCAATGGCAACTGCCTCAGATGTAAATTAGCTTTCTCTTCTCTTTTCCTCTCTTTAGCAATTCAAAAATAGCTTTTTTTTTGTTTTGTTTTGTTTCTTTGACTTTTGGGTTTTGTATGTAAATTTGACTTGTTGAGGGTGACATAATTGTGGCTGAGCTGGGGAAGACTTTTTTTAAGGAACAAACATTTTAAATGCTATGACGTCAACATCTTTGTTGGCAATAAAATTATCAATTATTGCTTATTATTATTATTATTTGCCTTTTGAATTCAATGGAAACCATTCGTTTCAAAATTGGACTCGGCTGGAATTTGGAGAACGTAAGGCAATCAATTGATGTGGTGGAAGAGGCAGCTAAGCCTGCGATTTTATTCCTCTCAAGAATCTTCTATATCCAATACGCACACTGCTTATCAATATTCTCTTTATTTTTATTATTAAAAACTTATTATTATTATTATTTTTTTAAAATATTCTTCCCATTTGTGAGAATCTAACTTTACGTTATGTCTGTTTCAAATTTCTTTTAATAAAAATATTTTGATTATAAGCACTTGTTTATTAAAAAAAAAATTATTTTGATATTTGATTTCAAAAGCACTTTTTAAGTACTTTTTGGTCAGATAATTAGGTCATTTTTAACTTTTATGTTACTTTTAAATATGATGAGTTTGAGTGCCTTTCATTATGACACAGTCTCAAAGATGGCCTTAATCTAGTTGTTGAGATCTTTTCTTAAGAAATCCTAATTGCTCCATGTCCCATTTTTTACACAAATATTATTTATTTATAGTGTTTCTAAAATATATTTTTGTAGAGAAGGAATAAAATGGTAAGCAAATAAAATAACTGATCAAATCTGCGGTCTGTGTTGCAGTTGCAGCAAATTATTTCTTATGAGGCAGATTTTATTCCTTATCCCACCAAAATAAAATTATCTTATTTTGACTGCAATTTTTCAAGAAATATTGCTAATCGTTTCATGAAGAGAATAAATAATCAAACAAGAATTCTGAATATTATATACTGACGCAAGCTAAAATGGTCTATTCAATGTAGAGAGACACTCCCATTTTTTAATCTTTCGGTCCCATTCATAATTTTGTCCCATTATGATATGATTATAATTAAAGTATCGGCGTTTCACAGATAATAATAATAATAATAATAAAGTATCGAATCGGGAAGTGCCATCCATTTAAATAATAACACTTTGCATATTAGATCTAATTATTGAAATAAATTGCCAAACCGAGCATCATGGTGTTTAACTAAAAAACAAATATTGAAATAAATTTATAATCCCCCCACGCTTTTTTAGTACAAATCTATATTAATCTTTTTTCATATTGAGATCATTATTTCTTAATCTATAAGAAAAACAATTTCATAGTTATTTAATAGCTCAAAAAAAAAAACGTCATAATTATTTAAACATGTTTTCATTAAATTTTATACTAAAAAACGAATTCATGCCCCCTCAGAAGTTGAAATTCCACGGCCACTGATCAAAGAACTTCTGATAACAATATATATATTTATATCTTCAACCGGAAAGAAAATCCTGCACATCTGCGTTGGATTTGCAACAAATTACAACAATAATATTCACTAACATCAACATGATAATTAACGATATCAGAATTGTCCGATACCATCAACTTAAAGTGTCATTTTCTGAACCCAAGAAAGAAACACCTTATACAAATTACAAAGAAAAGAACTAGCACTATTGGGATGGCAATTTCACTTTACAAGTTAGAAGCTACTATATATTTTTCTCATCCTCGTTATTAGCATTTAAACATGCATACCAATGAATGCGCCAAACCTTCAGAAGCCTACGGATCCAAATTCATCTCAAGCACCCAATTAAATTAAAACTCTCACGATCGAGACGAAGTAGAGGGCCGATTGTCTTGTTGCTCGACGAACACGCATCTTGAAGGAGGACCGAACATGCTCAATACTACCTGCAATCCATGATTGTTTCACAAACTCATGTCAAAGTTGATTGGATGAATACAGAGCCTCGACCTGAAAATTTTGGTATTACTACCCATGATGGTTCAACCAGGGTATACTTTTTCAGGTCTTCCTTTTAAAATCATGATCTCCAAAATGGTGTAAGAATTCAATTACTAGATGTGGTCGTACGAGAGAAATTATAATGTGTGGAAAATCATCCGTACAAGACTACTAGTGCATAGAGCGGTGTGCTATGTGCCGCTCAAAAACTTCAGTCAATTGGATTATAGTTTTTGCCATTTTTAAAATGTATGATCCATTGTGAAAAAAATAAACTCGCACCTAACAACCTCTTGTACAGAAGAAGCACGTCTATACTTACCGGCAAGAATACGAGGCCATGCAAAAATCCAAGAAGTACTAATGCCAAATACATTTTGAAATAATAAACCTGCACAACATAGAGTTAAAATATTATAGACCTGGTGTACGTGTTAGTTAGAATTGAAGTTTAGGGGCGTAAAATTCATACCACAAAAACTTCAGTCCTAGAGAAGCAAAGTACGAGGA
>JAOANK020000064.1:314140-331735 GCA_026257165.2 Telfairia occidentalis | reverse complement strand
AAAAAAAAAAAAAAAAAAAAACAAAAAACAAAAAAAAACTATGCTGCCACTCTTTGCCTTTTACTTTTCCCGCCCATTAGTCCACGCAAAAGGTGAAAAGAGACATCTTACCTTTCTGTTTGGTACTAATAAACAAATTTGCCTTTCTGTTTCCGTGCCCCATCTCAAGCAAGTCTATTCGTGACGGGAAGGGAGAGATTTTATTGGCAACTGAATAGTCAAAATATTTTTGTGGCACTGGGGAGCTTGTTGAAGTAATATCTCTCAATGAGGGAATTAAGGTAACATATGAAGTAGGAATTCGGCCTCTCTAAACGAAAATTGATTCTCAAGTGGTATAGGACCTTATATAGGATAATGATAACTTTGACAATAAATTACAATTGATTATCGATGAGATCAAAATGGCTTTGCGAAATAGGGTTATAGAAGGTATTTTTATGATTAAGCGCAATCAGAATGAAGCAGCAAACACACTAACAATTCATGCTAAACGCAACCTTTTTTCGATGATCTGGTTGGAAGACTACTTGTTAGGAGTATTGTGAAAAATTCACACTAATATACCCATTCTTGTTTAATTTGTTTTTGTTCATTGTACCCAAAAAAAAAAGGGAAAAAAAAAACAATGTACATAAATAATAAAGGTAACCAGAAAATTCTACTTGCATGTGAGGAAAGAAAATGACCAAAATGCCCAATCCTACATTTCAAAAGCAGGGGATAGAAATCAACATCAAGTATCTTGCCGACCGTGAATTTCATATCAATAATCACCTCAAAAAATGTGCTCGAGTATCTCGGATGTTAATTTTATAGCCGGCTAAAATTTTAAATTTCACATTATAAGTTTTTTTTTTCTTTCTTTTTTTCAAAATACGACAATTCAGAGGTGAGATTTATAATATATATATATACATATATTACAATATTTTAACCAGTTAATTAAAATTTTGGCCTACAAACAACGAAATAATTCTAAAACTTTTTAAGTCAAACATATGCTATATTGTTTTAGAAATAAAAATAATAAAATTGTGACATTTTATAAATACATATTAATTTAATGCTGTGAAATTTCCAAATTATTTATTATTTAATGAGAGTTACGTAGTTTTAAAATATTAACAAAAAAATTAAATAAATGGAAAAGGACAATTAGATAATTGATTAATTGAGTATGACTATTAGAGATGGGATGTGCGAGATTAAGTGCTCTTTTCTTGTAAATGTCAAGTCCGAAAATATGAACTATTCGATAAATTGTTCAATGAAATCGTCACAATTTGTCATCTTCTAATAATGGATTAATCTCTCTGCCTCCTAATAATTAATATTATTAAATATAAAATGAGGTATTTTTACAATTTTTATCTCATAAATTCAACACTTCAAAAATTGCAAAAAGAAAGAAGATAAAAATTGATTGGAGGCCGAAGGAGAATTAAACAGATGGTTCCATGAAATCTGGGAATTAGTTGCAACGAAAACCATAAAAAGAACATGAGAATTCATTCAGACACTTTGCAACTTGCAAGCATCGCCGACAGTGTCGTAGTCGCAGCCCGGTAGGTTAGATTAGTTTCAAACCTCGTAACCTTAAAAAACGCATGTCCCGGTTTGCCGCTCGGCTCCTGTCACGCGTGTTCCACATGCAACTCAAACCTACGAAAAAATATTATATTTGTTTGTCGCTCATGACGCAATATCAAATAATGCCTGTTGTATTCATTCATTAATTCTCTCTCCTTTTTTTTTTTTAGTACATTCATTAATTATCAACTCAACGGGTTCATTAATATTATTGCCCAACACTTGCCATATATTTTTCTTTCATTTTTTTTCATTAATTTTAGGTGGGAAGTTGTTTACTTTAAATATTGAAAGGGATATTTTATCAACGCTAATGAAGTTTGACAACAGTCTGTATTTTACGGCTTCTTGATCTTCATCCCATGGTTATTTGAATGTTTGATGGTGATTTTTTAATTTTTTTTTGGTGGATTATTAATCTTCTCACTTTAATCGGTGTGGACTTAATTATCCGAATTCATGTTCTAAGAAGGCTTATTGATGTTCTTGCATGGTTGCGAGAGTTAGTGAAATGGAAACATTATATTTAATTTGGGAGGAGTTGTCATTTGTCTTGTCAGTTGTCACGTTTAATTTAGGTGCTCCTCCGACCTTCTTTCAAGGAAAAGTAATAGAGTAAAATCGTAATGGCTACTACAATTGAATAAACCAATAATGATGTAAAATTTACAAAATTTATATGAACTTTAAAAATATCTAATAGGTTCTTAAACTATCAATTTGGTATGCAATAAAACCTCAAACATTTAACTTTATAACTAATAAGTTCGTAAATTTAAAAAACCATTAATTAAGTGAATGATTTATTAGATGCAAAATTCAAAGTTCAAAGTCCTATCAGACACAAAATTGAAAATTTAGAAACTTATTAACGTTTGTAAAGTTTAAGGACTTATTAGACAAAAAGTTAAAAGTTCACAGACTTGTGTAAATAAAAATGAATAAAATTTGTAACTTAACCTATGTTTTTTTTTTTTTTATGTAGATAAAGAGTGAGGAAGCTTTGGAAAGGGAAATGGAGAAAAGGAGTAAATTTGTGTATGAAGTAGGTAGATCCAAGAAAAAGGGAGTAGGCCATGGCCAAATCAATCATACACTTGAAAGGAAATTAAAGTTGGGGAAAGTGAAGAAATTCAAACTCTGGTTTCAAATGCTTGGCTGCTGCCCACAAATGGGCCTGTTGGCTGGGCCCAATCCAATTATTATGGGGAGTGGCTTTTGAAAAAGCTGGTATTACTTGCTGCTGCAAAAAGTCTTCATAGTTTGCTAGTGCTATTTTGGTCAAAGTCAATGCTCCATCAGATCAAGTCTTGTTGCTTCTTGAGTTGGGTTAGTCAAATGTCAATCACTTCCTTTTCTGAAAAATAAAATATTCAAAGGTATATTGAGTTTTTAATTTTTAATTTTACATTATACATGGTAAAAAAAAAAAAGAAGCTGAAATAACACTTTTAGTTAAAAATTTGACCCAAAAAAACAAAAAATTTGTATACAATTTTCACGGCGTCTCTTGAAAATGATGACCCAATGCACATATTTTTTCAAAAACTAGAAACGAACAATGATAACGTTACTGGATTTCCGTGTAGTTTCCAATATCAATCTTGTTTGGGAACTCTTTTTGTTAGTGTTCAAAATGCTAAATTGAATATAGTTCAATTGATTAAAGTATATCTTTCTGACCAAAAGGTTATGAGTTCAAATTCTCGTACCTCACGTATTAAACTAAAAAACAAAAACGTTGGTGTTCTTCTAACTTTGCCTTGTTTTCTGTTGAATCTTTTTGTTGGAATAATTCTCTTGTTGAGGCGTTTCATCAAAAACAATATTTAACTATTTATCGGTGTGTAGAAACATTCTTACATAATTAGATTAAAAAAAGTAATTTTTTTTTCAGCATTCCTCTTTTCTAATTGTAAAAAACATAATAGTCGTATACAGAAAAATTCCTACACACCGAGTAGCCAAGTATTGTTCCTTTAATAATCTAATTGCTAAAAGCAAACCGTGTAATTTGTTTGTATATTTCAACTTTTCTCCCTCTATTTGCAGATTTATTATTCCGACTTGGATTTACCATCACCGTTCTAATAATTTTTACTCCGCAATTATAACATCCCAAGTGTTAAATTTGTTCACATTAGTTATGGAAATTATTGAAGGCTTTTACAAACTTCCATAATTAAAGAAAGATTCGGTTAAAAATGGCAAGATTTGATTGGTTAAGATTTTAGAACCTAATCAGAAATTAAAACTTTGCAAAAAAAAAAAAAGAAGGTGAAAGTCAAAATGGTTAGGATGTGAAGGATTTTCCCATTGGTAAAACTCTGATTTGGTCTGTATTGTAGACAAAAATCCTTATTACCTGAGATATGTGCAATGACCACCAAAGGAGAGATATAGCCATTAAAAAATGCATGCGCAATACTTGCATACTTAGGTATTAATTCTACGATATTATATGGACGAGTGGAGTTGGTCGAGTTTGTTTGCTAACACACCAGCGACTGAAAATGCATCCTGCAAACAAACACATGAAGCGCAGCCATTCTAAGCACATTCAAATTCGATCGACAAAACGAATCGAAAGAGAAAAATAAGAAGGAAAAAACGACCCGAAAGAACGAAAAAGCTAAAGAACTGAACAAGGAACTGATTTATTTCTTTTCAACCCATTACCTCCCATTCCCCCTCTCCCCTCGTTAAGTTTTGCAGAATAAAGTTATCTACTAACGTAATATATGAATCACGAACGGTTTCTCATAAACAAAAACTACGTATTTTCTGATAACTTTAACTATATATGTAAACGAAGAATCAATGTCTGAGATTTTCGCATGGTATTGATGTGGAAGGGCAAAGAACTGCATTGCTTCTGGTTCTTTCTTTTGCCTGGAGTTCGCTTTATAGTCTTAATTAAGTACTTAAATCCACGCAAACAGCTATGCATATGCTTGTGCTTCTTGAATCTTTGCTAAAAGAAGAAACATTACAACTTTTCTCTGTGCGGTGCTCGATACTTCAATCAACGAGAAAATAATCCGAGATAATCGATTTGATACCTTACAGAGCTATACGAGGACTTCCCCTGCAGCCATCCTCCTTACTTGGATATTGAACTCCTTCCGTATCTTGATTCCTGAACATGGGTACTCCTGTCCTGTTGAGGAGATAGTTTGGAAGGACTAGGCGCCCCGTCCCTCGGTTGTTCTGATGCGTAGTAACTCTGAGAAGCTAAGTACTCAAGAGCTACGACGATATCATTGATAATTGGCCGGAACGTTGGCTGCTCCTGGAGACACATTGCAGCAATTGCAATTGCGTGGTGTAGACAACGAAGAGGGTAGCGTCCTTCCAGCAGCGGGTCGACTAATTGAATGAACTTCCTCCGGTCTTTGAGATAAGGGCGAGACTGCAACGAGGAACAAGGGAAAAGTAGTTGTTAGAGCCAGTTCATTTAATATGTCATGAAAAACAACAAGCAGAGTACAGCCACAGGAAAAAGAAAAGGATATAATACTCTCGATATCGAAGCTAAAGACGGCCACGACACGAGTAGTCACAGAAACACACAGGGTTGGAGAAAAGATGATCGACATTTTCCAAGGACCATATAACAACTCACCCAAGCAACTAGATTTTGCTCTCCAGGTTTCTTGGTGCAGTCTATAGCTTTCCTACCAGTAATTATCTCCAAAAGAACCACACCAAAGCAATAGATGTCAGATTTAAGAGTCAATTTTCCGCTCATGGCATACTCCGGAGCACAATAACCATACGTTCCCATCACTCTGGTGGAAACGTGCGTGTTGTCACCAACCGGTCCTAACTTAGCGAGTCCGAAATCCGAGAGCTTTGGATTGAAGTCATCGTCCAGTAAAATATTAGCAGATTTCAAATCACGGTAGATGACTGGTGGATTGGCTGTGCAGTGAAGATACTCGAGGCCCCGGGCTGCACCAAGAGCAATCTTGATCCGCGTATTCCAACTCAATGGCGGTCGTTCAGGGGACAAACCTGAAAACAAAATACAGACAGCAAGAAGGAAAGGAACATCATCAGGAACCAAGTAGAGACACTCGTTAACATCTGGATGACAATTCAGCATTACAACCAAAATACATTTAAATTGTTTCTAAGCTAAACTTTTAGGATACTAAAAGCCATAATTGTCTCTTCCATTCAATCCCTCAAGCTCAAGAACAGAACAAATTTTGAAAACGGGCCTAAAATCTTTTGGTTTGTGCCGAAGCACAGGATAAAGATAGATAGACACTTACCAAAAAGATGGTTTTCCAAGCTTCCCATGGACATGTACTCGTAGACCAACAGTCTTTGATCTCCATCAGTACAATAACCGATCAATGTGACGAGATTACAGTGATGCAATAAGCTTAGCATGAGAACTTCGACGATGAATTCCTGAAATCCTTGAAGACCGTCATGATTGAGTTGCTTAATAGCAACAACCTGTTCAAGCAAGCAAATGGGGCACCGAATAAACATCGAACTCAACTTTAAAGAAAAACAATATCACATTGTGCTTTTCGCCGATCTAGGAGACGAAAAAGAACCAGCAAGAATAACCTGGCCTGTTTCTAATCGGCCTTTGTAAACCCTTCCAAAGCCACCTTCACCAATCAAGTTCACTTCCTTGAAACCTCTTGTGGCTGCTGCCAATTCACGAAATGGGAAGCTTCGTGCAGCCCCACATTTCCGGTTGTTTCCGCTTCTAGTTTGTGATTCCTTCCCCTTCCCAGTTTCTGCACACAAATCCAACAAGCAGATCATCAAAATCAAAAGATATTTTACCAATCGTTTTTTTTTATTTGCAACAAACAAAACCAGCGTTAAGATTCAGGTAGCGGCATTAGCCATTTACCATTCGAATACGATTTCCCCCTCCCACTTCCTGCGAAATTTTTGCAAGTTTTAAAACGACAAAGCATACAAGATTGAGGAAATTTGAACGGAGAAGAAAGTAAGAAAGAGGGAGGGCTTAAAATTAGATCTCAGTACCGTACCATTGTCAATTTCGACCTTGCTGGCGTCTTTACAGCGAGTACGAATGCACGAAAAACAGCTCATATCTCCAAAAGCAGAGCAGTATAAATTATCACTCACAGAGAAAATTCACCAAAACCAACGAAACTCCAAATTCCCAATTCCACCCATGTAGACATTTCAAATTACCTTCACTGTAGCCCTGACCAGAGGGAGAAAGCTTGGTCCCATGAGCATCCCCCTCCGAATCAGGAAGATTCGAAGACAAACCCTAAGGTTAAGAACAAGAAGAGGAGAGAGAAATAATTTCCCCCCTCAAAAAGCTAAAATAAAGAATGTATGTAGCTTACATACTCTCAGAGCCCAACAAAAATAAAGCAAATAAATAGAGAAATTCGATCAGAAGAAGCGCCAGTGGGGAACATGATCTTCCAACCGGAGATCTAAAGGGCAAAAAATGAAAAAAAAACAAAAAAATTAGAAAGGGTTGGTCAGACAGGGAGGGACAAGGCGGCGGCCGGGTTCAGATTCCGGCAAAGTAAGCGGAGATAGCTGATGATAGAGAGATTTGGCTTCAAATTTCCAATTTTCTTCCTACAAAAGGAAATTTAACTTTAAAAAAAAAAGAGAAGAAAAAGAAACCATTTTTGTTAGGGTTTGAATCTGGGGGGATGGTGGGCCTTAATTTCTTCGCATTTATGTTTGTGGGCAATCGTCACAAGTCGCTCTCTTCCCTCAGAATTTCTTCTTTCCCTTTGCCCGCATTTAAACGTTCCGGTCGGCCGGTCGTCGAGTTTCCGCCACTGCCCTTCGTCATCCCATTATTTGCGAAACTAACACTGTCCGAGCGGTTCCGGTCCGGCTGAATTGTGGGGGATGTCGTATTGACTTTAACCTTTGCCCCAGGTCAACGCCTTCACTTCAATGACGGACGTTAAAATTTTCCTAACGGCGAACTGTACAAATTCGGTGCAACACTGCAAGCTCATCCACATCACATGCAATGCTGCTTACAAATTCAAAAGATCAATAAATTAATAGAATAATTCCTTAAAAAAAAAGGGTTTCAGTTGAAAAAATGGCACATAAAGCTCGATGAGCCAACTGGATGGACATAGATAGAAGCAAAGTTGTCGTTAATGTCAACAGCGATATGATTTTGTTTAATTAAAGAAAAAAATGAGGTTTTTTTTTTTTTGGTCTTACAAAGAATATGAAACTGACGCGTAGATGAATCTCAAATTTCTACCCACAAAAAAAAAAAAAGACTGGGCCCCATGAAAAAGGAAAAAAGGAAAAAGAAAAAAAAAGACAGAATTTGAAACAAAAGATGGCACGTGATTGGATCGTTGTATAATGTAAAGAATAGTGGTCATAGATTTGACCCAAATCTAGGATTAAGCGTTGAGAAAGAGCAGCACAACCACAATTCATTTTCAGCTTCGCTGGACTTTGCGAACGGACAAACTATTTAATAGGGAAGCCTGTCTGGTTCCACTTCAGCATTCAATGTCTGGCTGTCTGGGACCATAATTACATGGGAGGTCCAATAAATCTCAACCCAACTAACCCAAAAAATCAGATAGAATAGAATAGAACAACATGGTTATGGAATCATATTTTTACATTACAGACAGAATTTGAATGAACAGCGGTATAATTGACATCATTTACCAATGTATGAAGATCAAATTTAAAGTAACTTTCGACATTATGTTGCGAAACCAATCTATGGCCAAAAGTCGATGGATTAGAGAAGGCAATAATGCAAACTGTTCACACAATATTTTGATTAAAAATTTCACTGTATATTGATTTCGGCTTTGGTTTTTCCACGTGAACAGTTAAATGAGGTCGATGATCGAGAAAATGAGCGATCAACTGAAGCTACTATCTGTACAAAACTGCAACATTACTTGTATAGTATAAATTCCAAATAACATGTTCTCAGAGCTGCAATATTAAATCGGGTTGAATTTTCGAAAGAATCTGCAGATTAGAACTGGGTGCGACAGATAAGCCTAAACCAAAATTAAGGTCAGGATTGAAGGTAATTGAATCCAGCACAGGATGAGTTGATAATTCTTGCCAACGTGCTTTTTCACCGAGCCCCGCCTCTTGTCGTGCTGCAATCGATTCTTGAATGTACACACGAGTCGGAGAATGCTGCCGAGACTCTGACTGTGAGCCATCATCTGAAAGTATTGGCATTTGAACTTGGCTTAGAAAATCCATATCACCAGCACCAGGAGGGATTTGGAAAGAAGCAGTGTTATGAGCTGGAGATGTACAATGCAGTTGAGAAGGCACTGAAGAGTCATCTGAACAAGACGTCCCTCCAATAATGGCATCAAGTCTAACCATTCTCATTTCTTGTGAAAAATGGGGAACAAAATCACCATCTGCAAGGCGAATGTTTGAAGGAATTACGGTTTTCTGCGCGTTTGGCGTACAAGTTGTAGATCCCATCCCACCCTTACTTTTGTCTAGCAGCAATCCCGTCTCGCTTTGGAAATTTCTCACTCTGTCGATTTCGACATCTTCGTTATGTTTCAAAATATTATTCGAAACACCAAAGTTAGAGCCAGAAATACTTCTACACGAAAGAATGCCTGTGCTATCCGGTACTGTTTTTGTGTCTGATGAGTCTCCATCCACAGGCAACCTGCGCTGCTGCTGTAGCATTTCAATTTCTCGAATCAATACAGAACCAAGCTCCCGACTAATACTTTCAATTTTCTTTGAAGCAATCTTCCAAACTACAGGACCAAGATCGGCTGCAAAGAGAGCTAGGCTTCTTGCATAACCATGCTCAGCATGCAAACCTACCTGCTTGACATTGATAAAAAATTTGGTTTCTTTGATAAGGACATTGAAAAAAAAAATAGATTTACCTACTGCAATACAACAACCAGATCAAAAGAACAGCTCCGAATAACAAACTCAAAACTCATCCCAAGCTCCCCCCCACCCCACCCAAAAAAAAAGAAAAGAAAGAAAAGAAAGAACCACCCCACACTCATTCCTAAATTCAACAGATCTTCTTCAAGACAATACATGTGAATTTATGTAGTCTTCTCCAATACATATTCAACATTATATAAAAACAAAGAATGAGGAGTGACTCTACATACAGTAATTAGTTGCTTCAAGTCTCCATCAAGGTTACCAAAGACGGATGGCCAATTCCCACATGACAGTGAACGATTATAGGTATCACGTCTATTCTCGTCCACAGCCATATTATCATTCTTTCCACTTTTAAAAACACCCTTCAAAACTGAAGCTGAAAACAAGTGGATAAAAATCTCAGATATGTTGGACAAAACTCTGAAAATGACCGTCATATATTTTGTAGGAATATTATGAAGTATAAGAAACCTGGAAATTCATTTTTCCACTCAGGCAACCAGCTGGCCAAAGTTTCACCGTGTTGAGCTGAAGATGTCCTTACTACAGGATCCGCAGACAGGGGCTTGAAGGAAGAACGTGTTCTTCTCAAATTGTAACCATTGACGTTGTTGGAATCATTACATCCAGAAGCAAGAGTAGCACCGGAGCAGAACTCTACCCCAATACTTTCAATAGGGTTCCCAAGACTAAGAGATTTCTTCTGGCTCTTTCCCGGCGGCCTACCTCTCCTCACAACTTTCTGTTCTGGTTCACTTTCGTCACTGCTATCTCGCCTCAAATTTTCAAAATCCTTCTTTGCAAGTTCTTGTATGGATCGTGCCTAAAATAAAGAAGACTTTAAATCATATAAACAGCAAATCCAAACAATATATTATTAAACATAAAAGCCATGACATTCAAAAACACAAGTCCCGAATCATCAAAACCTGACGAAAGAAAACGGTATCTGGAGCGTTATACTTCATTGCATTTGAACATATCAAAAATATGTCTTCCTGCAAGATTACAATGATAAAATATTAATACTTCACTCTGTATCCAAGCATCATAATATCACAAATAACTTAAAAATCAACAGTACATATTTTTTTAGGGTAACAACAGTCATAGAATAAAAGTTCCTCCTGTGTTGTAAGAAAATGAATCTGTCTTATTAACATACAAAGTTAATTCTCAAGCTTCGACTACAGTGCATCTATGGTGTTGTAGTAACACAACATGTATAAGAAGTCATTTCAAATTTTTAGACAATAGAATGGAAAAAATCAACTCAAGGAACAACACCAATCACGTCAAAGTGGGCTTTGAAGATATTTTGACAGGTCATCACTCATCACAGATCTTAATCCATACGAATCAAGATTAGAACATTGCATATCAGTTAGTTAAACTCCAACCATGCACTTCAAAGTGCTCAATTACTTCTTAGGAGTATGAAGACGCTGTGGTCATGGCATCAGATAGAAGATGCTGAAAACATAGGTAAGAAGGTAAATAGCTGCATTCCACAGCCTTTTGCATGTACATTGATATGGATGTGGTGCAGGCGGTTAAAAGAGTTCCATAGGTGAGAACTATCATAATAATAATTACACAATTTGCAATGAGAAAATAGAACAGAGACGTGGGCAATCAATCAGAATGGCACAATCTGCTGGTCAAAGAACTGCAAGTCGTCGATAATTAATTAAGAAGCAAACGTTACAGTATTAGTAAATGTATGCATCATTGGAAGTCTATCATGTGTGTAGTCGCAAATGGTCCAGAATTATTAAAAAAAAAAAAAATTGATCCACCACAGAGAAGATAAATTGTAGAAATGAGGCTTCATCAAAACCCATTGGCGAGTTCACAAACAAATAGAGCAATGATAAAGTTGCTGGTACGCACCTCAAACTGTGCCAAATTTGAGTAAGTTCCTCCATCTAATTTCGCCCTCACAGTACCAAAATCCATAGGATTCTCAATAATGACATGGTAATCCGGAAGCTGTAAGAATTACCAAACATGAATCAAATTTAGACCTGGATAATTAAAAAACTACCGATTAAAAGATGGTCAGAGAAATTCACCTCGTTTGGATCCACGGGTTCGGAGAAAACTCCATGGGTGTCTTTTCTGGAAGAAAACAGAGAGCACTACTCAAAACCATTATTAAATGGCAAACGATAGTTAGGGAAAACGATAAGAAACAAATGAACAGTCGCACTTTTGAAGCCTATCAAGGATGAAAATCAACAACTTTTTGTCTGGCAAAGTTGTCGTGGGACCAGACTCCATCTGAGACCCTACCCACACATAAATAGTATCAGCAAATAAAGTTCACAACAGCGCTTCTTGAGCAACAATTGAGCTTAGTTAAGAATTCGATACCATGCGCAGTGTCCGTCGCTTTCAAAGCCTTTTCACTCTGCAAATTAAGTTAATATCGCAGCGTTAAAACAAGATTAGAACTTTGAAAATGGGGTGGGAATGGATTTCTAGATAATATTTAATATTTAACTATTTAAAAAGTGAAATAGGCAATGGAATTGTCCGATGAAAGTTGCAGCAAAGGCCTTCAAAATACAACTTTGAAACATGAATAGAAAAATCAGAGAGGTTATAGAAAAGACAAATTCATTCTTTTCAACTTGGAACAGTAATGTGCGAGCATTATTTTGGTTCATAAAGCTTCCTTCCAATTAATAAATTATAAATTAAAGAAAGGAGACTTCTATTAAGTAATATATGTAAAACTACCATCCTCCCAATTTTCAAAAAAATAAAATAAAATAGAGGCGAAACTTGACCGAGTCAAACACACCCCACAAACTTCCGATCTGACAGAAAGTTTGCCAGAATCTTCAATTTACGCGCGAAATTTAACAAATATTTAAATCTCGTTTGAATATTACAGCAACTGATTTTATAAAAAAGAAAAAGAAAGAAGAAAAAAACTGGTCGATTTTATAAACCATCGCGAAGGGTTTTTTCTTATTCAAACTGGTTGGGAAAAAAAAAACAAATCTCTTTCCAGTTTCCACCAATGCTTAAATTTTTTTTTTTTTGACGAGCGAATAGAGACAGGTCATCACCACTTCGTAAGATCCAAACTGGGCAGCGCCGATTCTGCGACGCTTGAGGACCGCCTCGGAATCTTCGCCGTTGGAGGCCGAATTACACAAAGAATAAGGGGGCAATGTTGGATAGTTTTGAAGAGAAGTTAAGCCGAGTAAGGGCTTATGCTTCTTCTCGATGCGCTCGTCGTCGTCGTCGTCGTCGCCGCCGTCACCGGTGGCAACAGACTCTGTCGCCGGGTGAGCATTGCGATCCCGACAAGATGACGGGCTCCTAGGGTTCGAAGCAAAGTTGAAAGTATTCGGCGGTTGCCGATGCTGTTCCTGCAACTTTTGCTGTTTGAGGAAGCGTTTTTGGAGATCCAAAAGAGAAGGGCGCCCCTTTTTCTTTCTCCTCTTCATCGTCGTCTTCGAAACCTCACCCATTCTTCCTTCTCTTTTCACACGACCCAACCCAGGGGGTTAATCGATTTCAGTTTTCTCGGCGGACGATGGAAGGATTTCTAGGCACGTGCGAATCACATGACGGTATAACGTGCGTGCAAAGGAATAGAAACTGTTCAACGCGAAGGCATCGCATATGGTCCCTCTCCAAAGTTATGGGCTTTTAGTATTTTCTGGCCCATCTCACCAAATTTTGGGCTTCAGTTTTGGGCTTATTTGTGGAGGCTCAGAATTAAGGCCCAGTACTATTTTGGGCTTAAGTTTTACAATTTTTTTTTGAGAAATTGGAGTAGGTGTCTTTTTTTTTACCCCTCTATTATGAAAAATGGCTAAGCTACTCAACCAGTTAAGACATATATTATTGATTAAAATGTTAAAGGTTTGAATCTCCATCTCTACATGCTATTGAACTAGGAAGAAAAAAAAAACTAATTGCCACTTGAAAGGAAAAACTATAGTAAGTTTAAATTTGTAACAAAAAGAAAAAAAGAAAAAAAACCATAGCAAGGTTGAATTTGAAATTAAAGAAAAAACTAATTCCACTTGAAAGAAAAAACTATACGAGATTAACATTTTAAGGGCTAGTTTGGGCTTGACGTTGGGCTTCTTGTTTGCGGGCCAAAATTAAGGTTCAGAATCTGACAAGACACGCTCCACTTTGGGCTTAGTTATGCGGGCTAAAAATTAAGGCTGGATAGCGAAAAGACGGGCTTATTATATGGGCTAGCTTTTAAGGCCCAAATCTGAAAATTGGGGCTTTCAGATGGTTTTCCCCCGCGGGAGTCGCAGCGCCAACGAAAAATAGGAGAGAAAACACAAAGGGGCGGAGAGAGGGGGGAAGGGATCTTAACTTCTGAACAACGTGGACCAATGAAATGAGAGTGGGCGGATTGATGAGGTGGCAAATAAATTTAGAATCCCGCCTAAACCCCTGTTTTCATTTGGTGCGCAATTGAATTTCAATTTGCCCTCTCCGTCTCGGAATTAATTATCCCTTTTTACTCTCTCTTTCAAGTCCCTCTCCTCCTTCCCCTTCTCTTTTTTCTCTCTCACACGCACCTCCGCTTCTTCCTCCCTCTTCAAACCCTAAACCTAACTAAACCTAACCTCCCACCAAGGTACGTTTCCATCCATTTCCCACGTACTTTCTCGCCGTTTCATTGCTTTTTTTCTCGAAATTTTTGTTGATCCAATCCTATTATTGCAGGATTCGACATGAAAGGTGGTAAATCGAAGTCGGAGTCGAAGAAAGCTGACACGAAGTGAGTTTTTTTTGTTTCTCGTGTGATTTTTCTTTTGGAGATGTTTATTTTCTAGTTTTCATCGGCCCTAGATCTAGGAAGCTTTGTTTTTCTGAATTACCCATTTAAAAGCTATGCGTTGACCCTTTCGTTTCGATTCATCGTCTTGGGGGTTTTTTGTAGGCTTGCTGTGAAGAAAGGTGCAGCCAACGCGGGAAAAAAAGGAAGTAAGAAGGCGGGGAAGGATCCTAACAAACCCAAGAGGCCAGCCAGTGCCTTCTTCGTTTTTATGTAATTTTTTTTTTCTCATCTTTTGTTTACTTTTCGGTGTCTGAATTCCTCTGCTTGTCTGCAAATTATTTCATTTGAATGGTTCGTGGTTGTAGAGTTGACAAAAAATGGAACATGGAGAAAGCTATAGTTTTTCATTTGGATGGTTCATGGGTGTCTGAATTTATCTCCTGTGATTTATGTATATTTTGCTTTTGTAATACTTTTGTTTCTACAAGTTCTTTACGTATCTAATATCTGTGTTCTCATGTCTTTGTGTATATTGATGATCAAAGGGAAGAGTTCAGGAAGAAGTTCAATGAAGAGAATCCAAATAACAAAGCAGTGTCTGCTGTAAGCTATTTACCCTTGTCTTGTTGGTCGTTATTTTTGTCTCTATTCATATTTTATAATGTAATTCTTATACGGAAATGAACAGTGATAATTGACCTAAAAATGATATAATCAGGTTGGTAAAGCTGCTGGGCAGAAATGGAAATCAATGTCAGATGCTGTACGTGATACCTATCGTAGTATTTCTTAAAACTTCTCCTGGTATTATAAACTCTGTCTGAATTACTGTTTATAATATCAGGAAAAAGCACCTTACATTGCTAAGGCTGACAAGAGGAAGGTTGAATATGAGAAAAATATGAAGGCCTATAACAAGAAACAGGTAATATATCCCCTTGGAAAAGTTTCTGAAGCATTTATATTGCAGCTGGTTTTTGTTTATTATAATCTAATTTTCCTTTCCGTGTGAGTTCAGGCCAGTGGAGCCAATGCTGCAGAAGAAGATGAATCTGAGAAGTCCATGTCTGAGGTGAATGATGACGAGGATGGGGACGAGGGCAGCGAAGAGGTTTGTTTGTTTAAAGAATTTTAATAACTTTTTTAGACATTATAATTTGATTGTGTGAACTCTCCATTCATTTCATTTTTTTTATTTGATTTTGCAGGAGGATGATGACGAGTGATGAAGATGTAGATGATAGTGAAGTCATTTAGGCTGTCAGTGTATTTGATCTTTCCATAGTAATGGTCTGATCATTTCCTGTTAATTGTTTTTTATATCATGAAAATATATTAGTATCTCCCTGTTATTTTGTTTGTGCATTCAGAAACGAATGGTTGTTATGGGAGATCATCTGTCTTGTACCTTACAATGTTAGTTATTCCAAGCCAACTATGTTTTTTTAATTTATCAACTGAGATAGCAAGAACATTCCACTTCGCACAACGAGACGATGAAGATGCATCAAACCCACCCACTATTTAATTTCGTCTTCCTACTTTGAAACTGCTACAACTTGAACTCGAGCTCTTAATTCCAGCCGCCACCCCTAACAGATTCAAATAACCAGAATGGGTTGTTTTATCTAGTCCAGTCATTAAATCAATTCAATCCTATCCTGGAGGGATCTGCCATAATAATTAGAATGCTTGTGTTCTTTGCTTGTTTGTTTGAAGTTTTTCTCTGTGAATAATTCTAATATTCACGTATTGGAGAAGAATGGAAATTGCAGAATTGTAGTTGTGGAGATGAGGATTTTCCATGCTCAAGGAATTCATTACTTATTTTGGTTTTTGAACATTTCAATTCTAAAGCAATACGCATTTTTATGTCCATTGATCTAAACTTTCAGAAAAGTGTCGAGCCGAATGGCTCTCGATGCGTATCATCAAGAAATGGATAGTCTGTGTAGCCAATTACAGGACAGGGTCATGGGTGTAGAAGGCACTATGGTCGCACTTTCCAAAAGCAACAAGATCAGCACCACCATTTCCAATCACTTTGTCTCCTTCCTTTAACCTCCGGCCACAATGAAGGATCCCTTGAACGCCTTTCTCATGGACGACAAATTTTTTTCATTCTCCGACTCCTTAAATTCAGTCGTCATCCTTGGCTCGGTCATGTGGCAATACAATATCCCATATCTATTCAATGACTCGCTCATGTACACACCCAAGGTTTCAGGATCGGAGTCGCCACAGTCGGAATCGTCGAATGGTGACAGTCGAATTCCAACTCTGTCTCCTCTGATCTGCAAATCGACATCGCTTTTTTAAACTTCCTCCATATTCATCCCTTCGGTCGTTCACTTCATCTTTGAGAAACTGATCGATTAAGTAACCATTTGCTCCATGAATCTCAACTCCGTCGAAACCTGTTTTGTTTTGATTCATGATCATAGTTTCCTATTGGGTTCCCTTCTTTTTGCATTTTCTTTGAATGAACATTAAATAAAGGAACTCAATTGATGGTGGCTTGTCTGTACACGATATTGGCGGTTCACCATTCGGCTGAAAAGCTATCACAAATGTACAAGAGAGTTAAGCAAACAACAGAAACTTATCTCTTCAAGTCCTCTAATTTGATCGTCATAATATAACTACTCTCTCTTAATAACCATTTCATTTAGATCTAAACTGTGTCCACTTTTAATAATCAATCAATACATGTTCGAAACTAATTCCAGGAGTGTTTGGGTAACTAATTCAAAATATAAATTAAATCGAAAACTGACGGAAGTAATTAAATTACTTACCCTTGAGCTGTATCAGAGATTCCAGAGGCTTCGCGGTGAAATTGTAAGACCTTGACCTTGTTAATGGCGCCAATACAATCCTGAAAATCCCACACACTACACATTACAACAACTACGACTTCATAACCCAAAAGGAAATGTCAAATCCAAGAAAGTTGATACATAGAGATTGATGATGATCCTCAGACTGGTTTTGTGGAGAGTGAATTGAATTATCCAAGAAATTATCCTTCTACATTTTTTTTTAGTTTTAGTTGAAGAAATGATTTTAGCAAACTTATATTAAATTCTCTATTTGTTTTGAAATAAAAAATATTTGAAATGAATGTATGCGTTAAAATATTAATATAAGATTAAATTTAGGTTTAAATGTTAATTTGGTTCCCTAAATTTTTAAATTTGTTATATTTTAGTCCTTAAACTTTTAAAATATCTATTTTAATCCCTAAACTTTTAGATTTGTTCTATTTTGATCCCTAAATTTTCAAAATATCTATTTTAGTTATTGAACTTTCAAACTAT
>JAOANK020000064.1:294046-314040 GCA_026257165.2 Telfairia occidentalis | reverse complement strand
AATTTAAAAGTTGTGAGACTAAAATGAGATTTAAATGTTAAATTTACCATAGCCCATCAATTTAAACTTCCAAATCCATTATTGATTAAAAAAAATTGTTTGAATGTTCACCAAAAAAGACAATTAAAAATTAATTGTTCTAATTTTTAATTTGAATTTATTCTTGAAAATATGATAAGATTAAATAAGTAACATATTTAAAAATAATAATAAATCTTTTGAAATTCAATCATTTATTCTCTATACTTCGCTCCTCGTTCTCCCTCTCTCCCACGCTCTCAGCTGCTGTTTTTATATGTAAATTATCAGTGTTGAAGTAGCTCTAGTCAGAGAATTGCGCACAGCTTCTCCGTCTCTTCCACTTTAGGGACTGAGTTTATGTACGTAACATAATCAGTCAAAATTAAAATACATGAGAAAGAGAGGAACCACAAAGGGAGAGGGGGCGGGAGGGAAAGTAGTGAGAAAAAAATGTCAATTCAATCATAGCTTAATAAATGAGACATTTATTCTCACAACAAAAGTCATTTGTTAAATTAAAAAACAAAGATATAATTTTTACATTTATAAAAAATTTGAGGATTTAATTTTCAAAATTAAAGTTCATGGTTCAATTTCTTTTTTTTTTGTTTTGTTCAACATATGCCTTAAATAGTTAAATTGTACTCAAATTGACCATGAGTGCAATTTCTTCACTAACAAAAGCTTGAAAGATTTAATTTTTGCAATTAAAAAATTCGTGTAATTGAAAAAAGTACTACCTTACCATTTGCCCTAAAAATAAAAAATAAAAATTTTTTGAGGTCGTTGTCAAGGCATACGTATCTACCCTACCCATTTTCCTTCTTTTTTTTTGCTCCTTAATCCTCTACGGGCAGGTCTAGGCTACGATGAACTCAGAAGAGAGGGGACAATGGCCATCAAATAATATGATCACAACTCACCATCTCCCTCCACCCATTAAATATGACATTACTGAGAATTTACTTTCATCGGTCCCAAAAAGGAAATTGAAAAGAAAATCCCTTTGATTACGTTACCACACTCGGAGGTTCCTTCGACCTTCGAGAATTAGGTTGAAATTTCAGTCGGTGGTTTCTGGGCGAAAAAATATCCAAACTTTTTTCTTTTGTGTGAACTCTAAAACCCAACGTTACGTTGCATGGAATATTCAATAAGTCAGTTTGACGACACCAAACCAAACCCAAACTTACCTACGGCCGACAAGTCGATCCCAAGACAGGCGGGACTCCACAATCCTCAGTGCCATTGGTTGGTGGTTCCCACGCGCTGTACCTGCGAGTAGGGGAGGCTTAATGTTAAAGAGATATTGCCGTCGTGGCAAAGCAAAGAAAAGATACGGACAAACCGAGATATTCAGAAGACCCGCCGCGACCCCCGCAAATTACTGCTCGAGTGCGCATCCGACGTGGCATGTTCAGCAACAGCACAGTTCCCTGTCTGACCGCGCTTTTCACGCCTTTTTCTTTCTTATTTTAGGGTCCAATCCAATTCTTCTGCGTTGCTTCCAATTGATTGCTTTTTTCTCTTTTCCTTTCTTTTTCCCCCTTTTTTGCTTTGCTTAGAGGAGACATGGAAATGAAGAGCCTCGTGGAAATGGCCAAATGGGTTAGCTGAGAATGGAGACGTAGAACCCACAAGTTTGAAGAAGAAGAAGAGGATGATGGAGTGGCAGAACCAGCAGCAACAAAACCAAACTGAGCAATTGCAAATGCAAATGCAGGTGGAGCAATTGGGCAACGCCGATGGAGTTGGTGGGCTGTACGTCAAGGTGATGACAGATGAGCAAATGGAGCTCCTCAGGCAGCAGATCTCAGTCTATGCTTCCATATGTGAGCAGCTTGTGGAGATGCACAAGGCAACCACCGCCCAGCAGGACCTTGCCGGTCTCTCTTCTCTCCTTTTCTCTCATTTCTTCTATGTTGGAATGGACTGTGGGTCATCGTCTCTAGCTTTATTCAATTAATTCAGCTCATTTTCTTGCATTGCTGTTCTCATTGATTCTCTGTTTCTTCTCAATTCGTTTGCACCTACAAGATTAGTTCGGTTAGATCTAATTGGAGTACAGTCAGTGAACTGTAAGACCAAATCTGGGCAACACAAGGTCTCCTCTATTCTGTTGATTGATTAAACTTTAATATTACCTGTTCTGTTATTGCTGCAAACTAGAATTGTAAGATTAAGCAGGCCCCTGCTGTTTGTTCCATCATCAGAATCATTTACTTCTCTTTCCTGTTCGTAATCACTTTGATGCTCCAACATAACTGGAGAAATGGTCTCTTTTGGAAAATAAACTTTGCTCCTTGACAGCTTTAATGTTTTCTGGTTTTCAGGAATGAGGCTAGGGAATCTATACTGTGATCCAATAATGGCATCTGCTGCTGGCCACAAGATAACGGCTAGGCAGAGGTGGACGCCAACGCCCGTGCAGCTTCAAATTCTTGAGCAGATCTTTGATGAGGGCAATGGAACCCCAAGCAAGCAGAAGATCAAAGACATAACTCTACAGCTGACACAACATGGTCAAATTTCAGAAGCAAACGTTTATAATTGGTTTCAAAACAGAAGGGCTCGTTCAAAAAGAAAGCAAGCAAATTCACTACCAAATAATGCAGACTCAGAACCAGAGACAGAAGTTGATTCTCCAAAGGAGAAAAAGACAAAACCAGAAACCTTCCAAACTTATGAACACTTTGTCCCGAAGTCGAGCAACATGTATTGTCAGAGATCTGATTTAGGTGCTGAAATGCTTTCCTTTGATGCACAAGCAAATAAAGGGGAACCCATGTTTCAGACTTTCGGCTCTGGTCATATCAGTCAGATGGCCACAACACAGAATCATAGTATGTCTTCTCTGCATTCTGTCTTTCCAGGAGTGATACATTTGAGCATTTCTCAATTTTTCTACATCTAAGTATTTCTTGATGCAGCAAATATACATTTGAGCATGCTGAATCAAACATGAAAATATGAACATATTTGAATGCCTCGGCATCTGTGAATAATTTGTTACCTTCTACGTTCCACTTGTCAATGTGCAGGAAATAATCTGTCAAATGATAAAATGAACGTACCAGACGGCTACCACCCTTACCATCCTTGTGAAGGATATCACCTGGTTGAGTGATGCCTAACATTCCGCAGATGTGCTTGATTGCTTGTACTGAAACTCATCCCGGGGGAATGTGCAAACCACAACTGACACAGTAAATATTACACTGCATGTAAAAGGAAATCAAATTTTGAAGATGCTTCTGAGGAATTTTATATACATGGTTCTGAATGATATAGCTTACAATACTGCTTCAATTTTTGAAGGATTTAATTAAATATTACTTCGTGGTATAAAGTGTTGTTTTCTGCAATTTTGGTTATTTGATTGATTGAGCATGAATTATGATTAATTTTGCACCTGACTCTATGCTAAGACTCAAGATTTAGCTATCAAATTGGAAAAGCAGACGTATCTGACTGTGAGATTACATAAACCCTGCATATAAATAGTAACAAAATAAAATCATAAACAATGTATTTAAAACGGAAATCAACCCCCTTGTATTTGACTCGTCTCCTTAAAAAGTTGATTTGTACTTTAGGTACTGCAAAAGATCTTGTCGAACTCAAATAGATCTGTAGTTGCCTCTCATGAATGAGCCAGCCAAATGGGGTAGAAAATAGTACATAATGAAACTTCATCAAGAATACTGATTAATATTCACGGCCAAGGTTTTTACTCAAATCGAAAAGATTATTTACAAGAGAACCTGAAGTTAAACCAGAAACGCCAGGTTCACTGAATTCCCTATTTGAGTGCAGCAATCATATCCTGGATGGGCCATGGAAGTTAGCTTAAGCTACTGTTAGTTGGGGATTCTTCAACTACAAGTTTGGTCAATACAATGCTATCCTATCTAAACCAGCATGACGGCATGAAACGATCATGCAGAAACTATACACAGGCCTTCACAGCCCGGAAACAAATGATCAAGATAAATATGCAGTCAACTTTACAATCGTAGTACAAATGAACATAGATAAGAGATTCTTTTGTCGAGACATGTACCGACGTTTCCACCTCAGCTGCATTCCTTGGAGTGTTCAATTTGAGCAATCAAAATGACCAGATCTCCCATTATACCATCAAGTTAATATGCAGACAATTTTATAGTTTGGGTAGCAGCACTGCGGTTAAATTAGGCCAAGCAGAATGAATCTTGATGAATATTTCTATGATGTTTCTTTCCTTCTGACCTTCAATTTTGTAGACCTCCAGCCTCCAGAGATTAGGGGGACAGGGGAATACGAAAAATTTTCAATGGGTTCCACGACGGCAGATTTTTTCTTGGCTGAGCTACTAATAGGTAATAACTCCTGCAATAGAGTTCGGAAATATTAAGTAAACCAACCATCATCTGAGCTATTAATTAAGCAGACTTTTTCCTGGCTGACCTATTTATTAATGCCCATATCATGTACACACTAACTAGTTAGTTATACTTTGATTTCTCGTCAACCAAATCACTCTTCTACTAACATGTTTACTTTTCCCCATTAGGACAGGAATTTCAAGTGCATCTAACAAATCATTTTCATATGATACATTAAATCACAATCTAACCTTGTTTACTGAAGCCTTCTCTGGGTGCGCTTTTAGGTCTTGGATCTCCAAACACTCGAGGTAAAACATAACCTATGCAGGAAAAATGATGGGGAAAGGGAAATGTCATCTAAAAATAATGGGTAAAATTGTCATGATAAAGTTTGAGATGTTGAACCCCAAAAAAATCATCTTTACCTCCACAAAATTTTAGAAAAATTGAAAGTTAAAATACTATTTTGGTCCATGTAGTTAAAATTTTAGCCTCTATACTTTGAAAGTATTCAAATTTAGTCACTGTAATTTCAATAAATATTAAAAATAGTCCTTTATGATTAGTTTGAGATTAAAATGAGATGATTTGGCAAAAAGAAAAGTGAAAAATTAAAATCCCACTCCATTAGCCAAAATTTAGACCAAAACAGCATTTTAACCAAAATTGAATAAAACATACCTTATTAAGGAACTGAATATTTGATGCATCAGTCGCCATGATCCGTACACCAATACAATTGTCAGAACGGCAGAAAGGGCAAAAGACACAATTGAATACACAACCATCCTCTTCGCTCCAGATACCACATCCTGCATCTTTTGAAGCCCTAACTAGGAGCCGCTGATTAACAGACAAGATGTCTGTCATAATGACCGCTACACTTGATGAATTTGCAGTTTGAGGTTTCAACCTTTCCTTGTATATAGATATTAAGTGTGTTTTTGATGATATTGTAGATGCGCACGTTACGTATAGATGGTTCTCCGGACGGCCCAATGGGCTTCTACAAAGTGCACAAAACAGCTGCAACTTTTTGTCCATTGGAGGACCAGAAGAAAGACAAACAGGAACGGAGTCATTCAGCTTGAGCACTCGAGGAACATTTGAACTCTGAAATTTATTCTCTGTGAGAAGAATCTCATAACTGGTATCTTTCGGCGGGCTATTTGAATTTCTGCTGATCATTGAGCATCTGTCTACACTGTTGCATTCGGGAGTTTTGGTTTTGGGACCAGCAACAGGCTCTTCTTGAACAAGTTTCGCAATGGTTAAACCCATGGACTTCTTCCTTTTCTGAGTATGAGAATTTACACTCATATTCAAAGAAGATTCTGTTTCTCGTCCAAAGCTGTAGGCATTTGCAGCAACATTTCTTTCAGGAGTATGTAGCATTGAAGTTTCAGATGTAAGAGGAGATCTTATTGATTTGGATAATGGTAATGAATGTTTAGACAAGTGATCATGAAACTCAGAATAGGCCTCAATTATGGTTGAACTCGATCTTTCATCTTTAGAGTCTCCTGGGCTAGTGAAGACTCCAACATCAACACAAGGAGTCTCCTGCACGATTGGGGAATCTGGAACCTCAAGGACGGTTGTCATAGATGGAAACTCATGGTTCCTGCAACAAGTAATGGTTCAAAGACCATTGCAAATGATATATGCACACTGATAGCTGGGTAGAAAGATAATTAGAACGTCAAATTTATAGAGAAACCCCCTGGGAGAGGGGGAGTGCCCGATTACCTCGTATCTGTTTCGGCACTGCACTCCAGATCAATTACACAGTTTTTATCATCCTCATGAGGCTGAAAAGACGCTTGAACTTCAACATCACCTTGAGATTTCAATTGAGGAAAACAGGAATCATACTTCATAATTTTAGTACTAACTTTCGACCCACAATAATTTATCTTGTCAAGTTTATCAATCTTCTGTCTTCTAAAACTACGAGGGTCTGTGGAAGTGATGTGTTCCTCATTCTCAGAATTCTGCAAGTCACTTTCTGTACTCTTGCTAATGTGCTCCTGAAATGAGGCCAAACAATAATTTACCGTGATTCACTGACTGACCAGTGACCATAAGTATGTAAAGGAAGAAAATAATACAGAAGCAAAGAAAATATGTTCCACACCTTAACGTTACTGAAAAAGGATTTCAGCCTCTCCATTGACAGTTCAAAGTTATCAAATTGTTTAATGGATTTTCTTAGCCACTTTGAAATATATGTCCTGTTCCTCTCTTCCTGAAAACGCTCATCTATTTGGAGGGAACAAAAGGTGAAAAGCTATGAGAGAGCTGTGCATTAAATAAGTTTATGCGGCTATCTGCCAAAAAGAATACTTTAAAAACGACAATAAAATATCAGATTATCAGTATAACAAAAACATTATCGAAAATATAAACACTAGCAAAAATGTGTTTGAGTTAAATATTTAGATTTCTTCCTTCGCCCACAATCGTATGCATACATACAAAATTAGTGACCAGTGAAGCTCATATCTTAAATAGGCAGTGGAACGAGTGAAATGAAAGCAATTACCTAATAGGACAATGGCACCATAATCAAACTTGTGCCGAATACAACGTCCTAGAGAAAGAAAATATTACACAATATAACAAGGTTATTTTCCATGATGCCAGATAAGAAAATGTTATCTACGCACCAAGAAAACGAAAAGAAATGAGAACGGTCACAAGCCATACCTGCAGCTTGATTTAATGCTCGGAAAGCCTGTTGACAATACCACTCATTTCCACTTAAAAGGCTTTTAGATAGTTTATATGTGTCATTGAACTTTTTCTTTAATGAAACTTGAATATCATTTCTAGCAGGGATTACAAATAAATAATCAAAATATGATATAACATATTATTTTTCAAAAATAAAGTAAGGATGAAGTTCTTACATATTCGGAAATGGAATACCAACAATTATCTGAATATGTTAGTTAAGACTTTCTATTACAAAAAACAAAAAAACAAAAAAAGAAAAGACAGGTGTTGTTTAAAAGAGGAAAGGATACAACCACTCTAGCATTATCATCAGAAAAGTCTATTCCTTCTGAAACCTGCAGGCACAGAAGGCAATTTAGCATATGCAAATTATATCTTAAAATTTAACTTATTGGATCACTAAAGATCATAGTTTTTTCAAGAACCAAGCTGAATCCAGATCATTATGAAACTGGAAACTTCCACAGATTATATCATCATTGGATGAAGTTCTTACATATTTTTTTAAAAAATCAACACGAGGCACATCAAGGCACATGCATCAACTAGATTGCCTCGCCTATTGGCATCCTCAACAAGGCACTACACATGCCTTTTAAACCAATGTTACCTCCTCTCCTCCCCTCTTATATGCGAATCTGATTCGGAGTCTATCATAGACCTAGGTTAATGGTTTTGGCAGCCACTCATGGTGCCTTAACATGGAGTCCCCTAAAGATATAAATATATACAGTGCTAATTATCAATATCACTGAAGTTGATCTCAATTCAGCCAAAACAAAGTGAACTGCCAAAAGAATGTATGATGCAGTAACTCTTAGCTCAGATACATGTTAAGAGGTTTTTAAGCAACGTTCCGAGTTTAGTGCAATTTGCAAAAGAATATGATACATGGTTGTGATAGAAATCTTAGGAATGGGTCATCTAGTCAGGATCTCTAATGATTCCATCATTTCAAATTGTATAAACATTTCCTCTAGTGTGGACAGATTTTAGACTGTCTCATTATATTAAGAGATCCTGGATATTCAAAAATTTTACCATCATGCACAAAAGAAGCACCCAAGTTTAAATTTCCATCACTTAAATCAGTTTAGGCACCAGCATGTTCAAAATTTGTTCAGATTACTACTGCAGAAAAGAAATCATGGGTGTTTTGTCTTCGGGACAACAACGTGGTATTGATGTTTTTTTTGGGTTTTTTTTTTTTTTTTTTTTTTGGGGGGGTAAGAACAAGGTATTGATGTTGCTAGGGTTTAAGTAATTAATTTTTAAGTAATCAAAATGAACGCACCTTTCCTCGGAAAACCGCAAAGAATGCTGCACCTTCCTTGGGATTTTCACAGCCAGTCACATACGAGTGATTGGGTTTAACCTTCCTACCTCGCCTCTTCTTCCCGACTGCAAAGTTATCACCGAGACGTATGGTATCATAATAACCCTTCAAAATGGAATCAAAATCCTCTTGACTTCCTCCTCTTGGTTCTGTATGAAACCATGCAAAACATTCTTAATGCAACATGAGAAAAAAAAGAATTTAGGCATTCAAGCAACGTAATAAAATTCAACTCATCTTAAATGACAAAATACCAAGTACCAACAGAAAGTAAATAAACTAGCCTAAATAAATTTTCCTATACGTATCTTACCAACAAAAAGGGACTTCCTTCCACTCAGTCGAGACCACTGACCAGTTTCAGACCAACGATTTTGAAGTTTCTCCATCAGCTTATAACTAGGGAAGAACACAAGACAGCCACCAGGAGAGATCAGAAATATCTCCTCCAACGATTTTCCTAGAGCATCCTTTAAGAAAACAACCAGTATAAGACCAGAAAATCCTATAATAAGTTAGATATCAATCATGAAATTCCAAAAATACCTGGAATGCATATCCATCGGCTGTTTTATAACTTCCATTCAGTGGATAGTTTCCTGGACCAGTTGATATAATAGCTGGCCATACCTGCAGTACAGTTATTGATAGGTCAAAATTTAACAGTTGCTGGAATAGACAAACCAAAGAATAGGAAAAGCCCATTTGAACCTGAGATTCCACGTCAATTACATGAGGAGCCTCCAGTGAAGTTCCAAACTGAACTCCTAGTTCAGATGAAAAGGAATTCATAGGTGACAGGGTCCTAATTAAGTGAAATCAGAAGTGATTAGATAGGTTGAAATGCATTCTTAGGCACCATATATGATATATCCCACTAAAAGAAGGTATAGGGAAGTGAGAAAAGACTTCATTTCAATATTCGAATTGTCAGCTCAGTAGGATGTTCTAGAAATCTGCTAATAGTGTACTGACTTATGACCAATCTAAAAACTCTAATCAATGAGAGACATCTAGTCAGTTTATTCTTCCTGAAGAAGGGAAGGTATGTTAAAATTAAATCTAATATGGCTGAAGAACATGGTTGTAGAAGGCAAGAATAATAGTGATATTTTATGATTTCCATAAACTATATGATACATATTCCACTTTTCAAGTCTTAGATGCTCACCCAGATGTTAAAATAACTGATAAGGAAAGATCGGCGATGTCTCTAAATACAACAGCTGGATTCAAGCACCACAAACTTAAAGTATGCGTCCAGTCAACATAAGCTTTGCCTGCAGGAGGGGAAGGGAAAAAAAAAGCTAAAGTCAGTTCTTTCCGGATACCATCAGACAAACTTCTCCCCTCCCATTTTTATTCAATTAATTAAAAGTCAGCTTTCACTTTCAGCATTACTATTACAATTTAAAGTCATTTTTTCTATAACTTTGCATCATCAGCATTATGTAGAGATTGAAAGGAATGTATGTTTTCAATATTTTGAGGTAACATGAAGATTCGGAAACAAGACTCTCAACATAGTAACAAACAGGACCACATATAATTTGTTTCTCGATGGAGAAAATCATAACAGAGAAATTCAAACAACTTGGACTTGAGTTGTATATTCAATCAATACATTTCAAGCATTAAATGTGACATGTATCTTTCTGATCCTATATCATTTCCTTTTGAGTTTGCTGTGGTGCCAGTGTGTGTATAGCTTTCATCAAGCATAAGGCAAAAATTCTTGCCTTAATGCAATTAAAGCTGTACTTTGGGAAATTAAGATAAAACATTGATAAGGGCCTTCGTCAAGCTCCAGGCATTCAACATCCATCCAAGACTAATCAAAAGTATATCTAGAGAAATCGAAGAAAAGTTTTACAATTGGCACTAATGGACGAGAAGACTTTAAAAAAACCTAGAAATGGAAACACTTCATGGACATAAAGGAGCTCTTTCAAGGAGAATGAGAGGCCCACAAAAATCTTACTTTTGTCCTTTCTTGATGATCCAAAAGCAGGCCCACAAAATTGACAATACAGCATCAATCTATTCCAAAAATTTTACATCTTAAAAACTTTTGGTGTTATTTTATGTCTTTTCAATTTTACCCCTTGATATCGTGTTAGAGTAGGGGTATTTTTGTCGTTTTACATGGTGGGCATGTGACCTTACAATTTGGGGTTTCATTGAGGAGGGCCTGCGAGCCAAAATTATTTTCTTTTATTTTTTTGGGCTTCCATTCTGCCATGTAAACCCAAGGACTGCCTTGAAATCAAGGTTAATTTTGAAGTTTTGGGTTTTATGAAATTTGAGTTTTGCACGTTTGGTAGCCAAGTGAGCTCCACCCATTTGCAATGTTATGGTTCTTTGAGTTTGCATGCCAAGAACATTCAAGTGGGATTGATCATCCTATTCTGTTGACTGTTTGACTCTTGAGTTAAGGAACTTGTTCTTTATCTCAAGGGCTTTGATCTTAAGGCAATCCATTACTAACCTAAACCTTAGGGTTGATTCTAAATAGATTTGAGGTTTTAGGATTTGACAATTAGGGGTTTTCTTTGAAGTGGAAAAGTTCTTTATCTGTAATTTCTTAGGATTTTATATCAAACATAATTAAATATTTGAGGGTTCTTAAATATGGATTTTAGTGATCAATCGGACATTGTGAGTTGAGTTTTTTGGCTTTTGTGTGGTGTGCTCTCTTTTAGTAATTTTTGCACCCATACTCCTTTTATATATATATATCTCAATCAAAGCTCTTTATAAAAACTTGATCAGCTTTTGAGAGGATGGATTCTCTCATATTTGTGCTTCTAGACCAATGGAAGTTTGTTTCTTATCAAAAAAGGAACCAAGAACTGTTATCATTGACTGAAAAATCTTGGTAGCGAGGGCAATGGAAAGAATACTAAGAAACTGATTACCAGGATCCCTTTTAACATAGCGTTGTAATGCAAGCTGGTAATCTGACATGTGGCTACCATTTCTTGAGAAAAAATACGTCAGTGAAGAGAATAACCCTGCAATGTATAAATTGGAAATAGTCAATATTGAGAGTGTTTTACATAAAAATAAAGCAAAGGCTGTACCCTGTAACCTCTTACCTTCCAGCGTTATCACTGACAGGCCACTCAAATGTGCAACATCAGACTCTGTATCCGAAGCTGCTTTAATTGCCTTAAACAAGCATATGGTGAAACTTTAAGATAATAAGAGAAAAATGAATGGTCCCCCAAAAATTATTCAAAGAACCCAAAAGACCAGATACCTTTGTTGCACATTCAAGCAAAATTGGAAAGCACTGTTGAGTTATATTAGCTTCCTGGAGCTCCCTTTGAGCATGATTGCCAGTCCAACTACAACATTCATGAACGTAAGGATAGGGTATCTCATATACAGATATGCTTAAACTGATTTTGACTACTAGAGAGGACAAAATCCATATTTATTATTTATAGGAGAGAATACGCTAAATGTGTATGTTCATTGAATGGCTTGAATTGTAAAAAGAAACACACTAAATCTGGAATTTACACTCAAAATGCACAAAACACTCTTGCTACATCAAGAAAAGCATTTTAAATTTATTTCTTCCTTGAATCAAGGAATCTAAAATGAGAAAGTTGAACTATATCATACTATGTTTTAAATAAACCAAAATTTTAAACGATAGTATGCAAAGACAAACTGTATGTAACTGAGACAACAAAGTTACAACAAAATTGATAAAGTTTTCTTTGCTAACTCACCAGGTGACATAATGCTGAAACTCGCGCTTCTGTAGTGTGGTCTTCCTCTGGTCAATCCAACTTATGAGATCCTAAAAGTTCAGTAGCACTTCTAAATCTTCAAAGGTCTTTGAAGACATTTAAAAATCATTCTGATTAATTATAACTAACTACCTGTGTCATTTCATACAGTGGTTGGTAAATCAGAGGATCAATATGACATAGTTGCTCTACCTCCATCTGCAATTCTTTGAAAGATGTGAAATGCAAGCCATAAGAAAAAATCCTATCTGAGATCGTCAAAGAAAATAGTATAATTTCAAAAACCTACTATTTAAAGTATCCTCTTCAACATCCACACTACCAGCATGACGAGCGATATCCTCAATATTGCTGAAAAGTGAAAAACATATTAAACTACTTAATTGCATGCATTTGCTAGCTATCTCCTGAAGTTACCATAATTCCAACTGAGATTAAAGGAAAGGCAGAATTCATCGATGCTAGTACACGTACTGGGCTTCATCAAGGATCACAACGGCACCCTTAATATCTACATCCATTGCTCCTCGAATAACTGGATTGACAATATAGCTATAAGGGCAAAACACCAGCTGTGCATCGTCTGCCATAGAACGAGCTGCATAATATGAGCAACCTAACAAGGATAAACAAACCAAGTTAAAGATGTGATGAGAACAAAAGCCATGTTAAACACCTGAAAACTCAAAGATAAACCTTTTACAACTTCTCCAACTTTCACCAAATCTTCAATGTCATGAACCTCATGACATCCTCCTTTCTGAAGAGTTGGATGACTTTTAACCTTGTTTGCATTTCTGCTTGTTAGAGAAACGAAGCACTGTTTATCACCCTTTTCCAATTGCTTTATATTAAGTAATACATGAGAAAAATAAATTAAGTTTCAGAAAAAAAAGGGATAGAGATAACTCACTTAAATTCACAGCATCCTGCATCTTGATCCTTCAATAGTAGTTTGCTGGTAGATATCAACAATTTTACAACAAAATGAAAATATAAACTGACTTTATTTAAAAGGAAAAAAAAAACCAAAAAAGGGGCTTTGGAGAGAAATATGCACCATTCTTCATCTATATTATCTTTCCCTCGTACATAAGGATTTGTGCAGAAATGTTTCCTTGATGCCTGAGAAGGAAAGGGGGTTAGTAAAATAACAGTACAGCTACAGAAAACTACCCAGAAACACATTACAACTGAACCATAGCTGACACCAGTGGTGGCCAAGGAATTCTTACGACCAAACCCAACTTATTAAATTCTCAAATTTATTCAATGTACAATCTCATCAAAGAATTACACGCGTACAAAAAAAGAGAAACACATTAAAGAGGCAACATACCAACACTGCCATTGGCACTCGATAGGTAGTTTTTCTATACTCACGGATCACTTGTGATATCTGTGAATGTGTCCTCCTTGAATACGACAACGTATAGCATTAGCATCAAATGTAAATGAGATAAGTGATTTGAAAATCCGAGCCCTTGTTTAAAATTGAAATAGATTAAAACTTACGAGGCATAGTATATGGTTGGGGCTGTCTTTTTCTTCTGACTTTTGTTGTTTGGCACTGGAAGCGATGACTCCGTATTTACAGACACTAGAAAACCCAACGTATTCCTCAGAAGAAGTTACTGACCCATTTTTTCCATTCAATAAAAAAATTGGCAAATAATCAAATATGCGAGCACGATTACTTTGTAGCTAATTGAGGTCCTTCCATCAGTAGAAATTTCAGTACAAATGACAAAGAACCACATGTAAACAAAAGCTTGCCGGCGTCCACATTTCACACTATCTATTTTCAATTATCGTTTGAAATATGATATTCCATACTGGACACAAGAAGGGTAGTAATTGTATTTTTGAACTCAGCCCCAAATCCAATTTAGCGTCGACAAAAATAACAGTTTTAGATAGTTAATATATTTGGTTGCAGGCAGCGAGCAAATAAAAATGTCTGTTATTATAAGCACTCGCCCTAAATATATCCCCACGATATAAGCCTACAGAGGTCGCAAGGTGAATTCAGTTAAGCAAAAATTAAAAAAACGTCCACGAACTCCAAGCTAGTTTTCTATTTGTCACGATCTGACCATGCAACCGAATTCGCGGGTTTAAGTTGTTCGATCTATCGGGGTGCAGACATGCAAACTTACTTGACGGCTGCACTTCGGGAATAAATCCACCGCCAAAAGCAAGAGGATCTGTCGTGGCCTCGGGAGCGGGCTTCGAGTGACATGAACTAGCATCCTGATTCTTTATCTTATGGCTCTTCTGCCAAGCGAGACTCGAGCACAGAAGTGAAAGCGACTTACCGGTTCCAGTCGGAGACTCCAGCAATGCGTGGCAATGGCCCTCTCGCTGGGCTCGATCGAGGGTAGATATAACTCTGCCCATGAATGCGAGCTGCGAACCATACGGTCTGTATGGGAATTCCACTTGAATGCCACCAATCGGGTACACATTCTTCGTGAGCTGATAAGTCGGATTGGGCTTGGACTTAGGGTTCGTCCCCACTTTTGCAGATACCATTTTCGCAATGTTGCACGGGACTTGTTGGGTAGGGATACTCGAACTCCCCGAGAGCTACCTAGCTTGGTGAACTACAAGATGAAGTTCTGCATTCGGTTCGATTTGGGGGTTTTTTGGAGCGCTTTGGCGGGAAAAGTTAGGGTTTATCGTACTTTAAATTGGCGGTAAACCGGAAGTTTTCTTAATCTTGCTATGCACTCTGGGAGTAGCATTTATTAACTTTTTTATTATCATTATTAGACCTCCTTTAAATTTTTACTTGCATGTAAATCTTCTTTTTCTGAAAATAAAAAAATAAAAAATGCATCACTTCGTATTTATTTTATTTTGAATTTTTTTTTCAGATAGATTTTGTATTATTTGATGCCGTAATTTTACCTCTGAACATTTATATAGAAATACAATTAATTCAGTTATAAGCTTGATGTTGAATTAAAAAAAAAAGTTATAAGTTTCATTGTTGAATTGGTAGGGTTGTAATTTATGTCTTAAATTTAATATTAATGTAACAAGTTGGCTATGTTATTCAAATATCACTTTTTTTTTTCGAGTTCAAAGATATATGAAGGTGAAAATTCAAAATCTCCAACTTTTTTGTTTGTGATATATGGCTTAACGAATTTAGCTATCTTGAAGTTGATTATTTGATGATCGCGTTATTTTAACATCAACTTTTGAAAAACATTGAACTATGAAGGCAACGTTCTTAAAAGTTACAAATTAAAAGACCAGTTATCGACTTATCGTGGCTAGTCTGGTATTGGGCATGGAAAATTAACTTTATAGATAATAGTTCAAATTTCACTATACCTACCTGTTTACAAGCTAATATATGCGAGCGTGGATGCATATATTATTTAAAAGTTTTATTTGTTCTTAAAATACTGTTCTTTTTTTTAATAAAAAAATAATAATAATAACACTTGTATATTTTATTTCAACTTCTTTAAAACAGTTTAAATCACTTTTTTTTTTAATTGCAACATTTAAAAATGTGAAATTGATGTAAAATGATAAGGAAAGGACAAATTGCATAACTCATCTTATAAATTTAGTAATTATTATAAGTGTACACTTAAACTTCCAATTCTTAAAAATACACCCTCAAATTTAAACAAGTGAAAAAGTTTGATCTTTCAACTCTTAATTGTTAAAATTATATTCTCGAACTTTTAGAAGTATATAATTGCACTATTAGATATTCAATAGTAAAAACTAAACCAGATAAAAAAAAATGCAATCTATTTTGCTCAATTCTTTCTCTCTCATTTCCTCCCTCCTCGAAACCTAATTGATGAAAAGCTTTGTCGCGCTATTGTATATCATTTACTCCATTTACGTGCTCCTTTTACTTGCCTACTTAGAGGTATCCACTTATGAGGTTTATTATGGGGTTTATTTGTTTAGGTTTAATAAATGAACCCATGAAGGGGGAAGAGACAGATCTTTTGTGTTTGAAGAATGCAAGACTCTAATTGGGTTTCTTCTTCGGTCGAATTGTTCAAGATATAAAGTAGATAGAGAAGAGGAAATGTGAGAGAAAGAGTGTAACATAGGTTCAATTTATCCACTTATAAAAAAGATTGAGGGTTTAATATTTATCAATGAAAGTTTAAGAGTGTACTTTTTTCTACAAATGAAAGTTTGAGGGATCAATTCCTGCTATCCAAAGTTAATAGGTCTAATTTTTTTCACTTATGAAACTTTGAGAGTTTAATGTTTACAATTGAAAGTTTGGAAGTGCACAATAATTAATTAAAGATATATCTCTCTGATCAATAGGTCACGAGCTCGAATCTTTCCACCTTACAAGTTGTTTAACTCAAAAAACAAAAAAAAAAGAAAAAGTTTGAAAGTACAATTGTAGTTGCCATCCTTAAAAAAAAAACCGTAGTTACCATACTTCAGTGGTGGTTTGGGTAATTTCCCCTAATAAAAAAACCAATCTAATTTGTTTTCTATAGTTTCGAACGACATTAATGTTGGTATTGTATGCGAGAATGGAACAATTGTAAGTTTGTAACACAATGAAGGCACTTCAAAATTTGGTTGATCCGACGGAGAGTAATACCGCACGGATGCGTGGCTCTGGCCGCCGGCATCTCCACCAACCAGTTCGAACCGACAGCCGAAAGTCCCGTCCTCGTATGGGCTCATCTCTTTGAGTCACTCTGATACTCCTGTTTCAATTTACGATCAATTGATAAGTTGAATGGCATTCGGCGCTTCACGGTGTTTTCTTTCTCATCAATTCCAAAGGTGCTTTCTGGGACGTCGCAACAGTGGCAGGTATCTCTATCGCTTACTTTACTCCCCTTCGCCGTCATCGGCTTTATCATACCTATTTTCAACCCTAGATGAACCATCAGATCAATTTGATGATGGTGTTTTTGGGAATGGGGTACGCAATCAACCCAGCATAGACGAGCGCTTCGTTATTACCGAACTTTCTGAACTTTTGCTAGCTAATCCTTATGGTTCGGTTCCGAGCATGCTTAAAGAGAATCGTTTGGAGAAGCAGATGCCAACTAGGGCGGTCGATGGATTTTTACGCCCAGAAGAAAAATTGCGGGGTGTTTTCCTTCAAAAACTGAATGGCAAAACAGCAATCGAGCATGCTTTAGCTAGTATTGATGTGAATTTGAGCCTAGATGTCGTCGATGAAGTACTGAACACGGGGAGTTTAGGTAGCGAAGCGATGATTACCTTCTTTTACTGGGCTATTAAACAGACGTCGATACTTAAAGATACTTCTAGTTACAACATAATTCTTAAAGCTTTAGGTAGAAGAAGGTTTTTTGACTCCATGATGGATGTTTTGCACAACATGACGCGGGAGGGAGTGAATGTGAATATGGAGACAGTATCCATTGTGGTAGATAGTTTGGTCAAGGCTCACCAAGTTTCTAAGGCACTTCAAGTATTCAGAAACTTGAAAGAAATTGGGTTGAAATGTGATACTGAAACCTTGAATATTCTTCTACAATGCATGTGTCGACGATCCCATGTGGGTGCTGCAAGCTCCTTCTTTAATTTAATCAAGGGGAACGTTCCTTTTAATGCAATGACATATAACATTATAATCAGTGGATGGTCAAGATACGGTAGGCTTAGTGAAGTTGAGAGAATTTTGAAAGCAATGGAAGTAGATGGATTTTCTCCAAATTGTCTGACCTACACTTATCTTCTCGAGTGTTTAGGCAGAGCTAATCGTATTGACGATGCTGTCAAGATATTCAACAAAATGGAGGAGAAAGGTTGTACACCAGATGTCGGTGCTTATAATGCAATGATCTCCAATTTTATATGCATAGGTAACTTTGATGAATGCCTGACCTATTACAAGCGTATGCTGAGTAATAAATGCGAACCAGACATCAAAACCTATACCAATTTGATTACTGGCTTTCTTAAAGCCAAGAAAGTGGCCGATGCACTAGAAATGTTTGATGAGATGGTGGTAAGAATTATTCCCACTACGGGGGCAGTAACATCCTTCATCAAACTTAGCTGTAGTTATGGTCCTCCGCACGCAGCTATGTTAATCTACAAGAAAGCAAGAAAAGTTGGATGTAGTTTATCCAAGAATGCTTATAAATTGTTGCTTATGCGGCTTTCTTTGTTTGGTAAATTTGGTACGCTATTAAATATATGGAACGAGATGCAAGAAAGTGGTTATGATCCTGACGTGGAAACTTATGAGCATGCCATTGACTGTCTTTGTAAAACAGGGCAGCTTGAAAATGCCGTACTTGTCATGGAGGAATGTATCCGTCAGGGTTTCTTCCCATGTAGGCAAATACGTAGTAAGCTCAACAACAAACTATTGGATTCTAATAGAACAGAGATGGCATATAGGCTCTGGTTGAAAATCAAAGTTGCTCGTCATCAGGAAACTTTGCAAAGACGTTGGCGTGCCAATGGATGGCATTATTGAAATCTTACATATCATATCTATTACAAACAAGTTTTTTTCTTCTCTCGTTTGGCCATTTGAAGGTTAGTAACATTTTACATATCTTTCTACTTTGCAGTGCCTTCTTAGCATGTTTTATATTGTTGACTGCTGAAGTTTTGTTTTCTTACAAAATTGAGACACGGTCAATGCAATTTCTTGGGCTTCCGTTGAGGAAAGTGTACGATTAGGGGATTTTTCAGGGCTATGTTTATCGCAATCTAGACTGCAAAAATGGAAGAAATCTTATCCCCTTTCAGTTCATTTTGACTACTCCAATAACAAGATTTTTATTTTATTTTATTATTATTATATTTTTTTTGTAATTACAGCCTCATGATGATTATTGGCTGTTCCCCCAAAAAAGCCCTGTTTCTTATGTTTTGTTCTTCAAGATTACCTGAAATTTTTTTATGGGAACGTAGGAACAAAGTTAGATAAAGGAGGTATTGGGGAATTCTTGAAGGAGTTTCATATATTTCTTATTCAATTCATTTTAACTCGATCCTTGTTTATTTTGCTTCGTCTGTCGAGGTTTACACTCATTCAGTTCATTATGACTTCGCAGGGTCCATTATTGATGCCGTTGGGCTTTAGCTGTTCATCTGGTTCGCAAAGCTTACATCTCTGGTAATGGCGTAATGCGCCAGATCACTTTGTTGGCTATTCATTAGTCACACGGTGCCTACGTTTTTCGAAACGAGTGTTTTTCTACGTCAAGTTCTGCACCTCAATGCGAAGGACCATGCACCGTGGTGCCCGGCTTCTCTATGTTTGATTTAACCAAGCTTCAAATGAGTTCGGATCCAACCTATTTGATGGATGATATGCTTCTCAATCCTAGGAAATGGAAGTCACCTAGTTCAATGGGATTCCACTTGCTTACCAACGCCCATGTACTGGCAATATACATTACTAAAAACATGACATTCTTTTTGAGATGCATTTGAAGATTTTCTAGCGAACCCAGCTTGAAATGCAAAATTCTGTTTCTTTCTTTGAGGGTTTCTCCATCGAAGTCAGTGAATGAAACTGTATTAGATTCTTGGAAGATATGGCCGAGCACTCTAGCATGTGCGATGATCAAGAACTTCAGTGAAGAGACTTCCAATTGAAAGTACCTGTGGAGTCTTTCAAGCAGAGCTAATTCTATCCCAAGAGTAAAGTCAAAAGTTGTTGATGAGGTCCACAAGAAAAAGAACAAGTAGACAGAGAAGAATACAATGACCACAATCATTAACCCAGGGGAGAACAAGAGTCATTTAATTTTCTCG
>JAOANK020000064.1:270146-293946 GCA_026257165.2 Telfairia occidentalis | reverse complement strand
AGAACAAGTAGACAGAGAAGAATACAATGACCACAATCATTAACCCAGGGGAGAACAAGAGTCATTTAATTTTCTCGTAAATTGTATTGCAAATATAATTATAAAGTTTCGAACAATTTGGCTCAGCTCATTCTTTTGGTAAAGATCTTGTATGAGGCATGTGGATACGTGAATTATCGTTTGAACTCTGCTAAATATTGTATTTGATTTACAGGGTTGGTCCAAAAATAAACTACAAAATTATCCATTAACGGTGTAATTAACATAAGTGAATCTTTTTGTGTTTTATTCTATTGTAGATTATATTTCTATATTATCCTTCTCTGGTTTTTTCTTTCAATTTTATCTCTACTATACAAGTTCTCTCTCTCTTTTATTTTTATTTTTTTTTAAAGGTTTTCATTTGTCCAACATACTTGAGAATGGCGCCAAACAAGGCTCGAGATTGTAGTGATATTATATAAATCTACATTTTTTTAATTAATGATCGATAAGAAAATCAACCATTAGAGTAAAAATAATATTTGATGAAAATTTGAGAAATTAAAATATATTGTTTACAAATATATATAGCATGTACGAGTGGGATTCAAACTTTGGACATATGGTAAAAAGTAATTGTGGGTCTCTCATTTTAAAGAAGTATTTTTTTCCTAATCTAAAGAAAATAAGATAATTAAATACGTTATTTCTGGTTGCCAAGCCAGCGAGACTCGGAGAGGAATTTTCTGCGTAGAAATGGTTCTGGTTACCTGAATTTTCCTCCATTTTCTTTCATTCGTCTCTTGTTCGGTATATTGGTAATTGGCTACTTTACTTCTCCCACCTTTCCACCCTCCCTCGATCCCACGCTTCAGGCCACAGGTCATCTTTTCGCTCATCCCTCATCAACTAACACTTCAATTCGTTGATAGACCTAGCATCTCATTTCGCTGCGCTCGTTCTCACTGGTTTTGTGATTGAATTGTCCATGCTTGAGTGGGATCATAGTTTCATTACTCTGTACGAGGATTGTCTGAAGGAGGTTTGATCTACTGTGTTTTTGTGTGTGCTACCGGTGGGATCCAATTCAGGGTGGAGCTAAGATGGATCAGTTCGACGCATTCTTTAGGAGAGCCGATTTGGATGGTGATGGAAGGATTAGTGGAGCTGAAGCTGTCGCTTTCTTTCAGGGCTCCAATTTGCCTAAAAATGTTCTTGCGCAGGTTCCCTTATTCGCTTTACACTCCCTCTGCCACATTTTCTTCTTCTGATTTTTCATGGGTCATTTATCGCAGATCAATGGCGTCCATGTAGTTAGATTAGTTTGCGAATTTGAAATACATAAATTGTTCGTTTTTCACTTCTTTACTTCGTGTCTCGGTATCAGAAAATGAGACGTCTGCACCTCGTGGAAGAGGGTGTTTGTGAATTAGGTGGTCACCAATATCTTTTAGGAACGTTATGATGTTTAATCTCCTACCTTGAGTTTTTCCTTAAGGTTTTTCTTTTCATGAATTTTTTAATCCATCGAAATGTAGTACTTAGATATAAGTGTTACGCATTGCATCGTTAGACCTGTGATTGAAATCTATAACTTCCTCACGAGATTGAATTGACGACCTTTGTACGCTTAAATTTTCTGATGTGGTCAACGAATGCTGATTTAGTATGGTTGTACGATACGAGGTTTAACAGTCTTGCATTTGTATTCTGTTTCAGCCACCCTACTGGTCGTACATTTCATTTGTTGCATTTATCCCTGTATTTGGTTTTTTTCTAAATAAATATCTAACCATATAAAAGATGAGGCCTCTTATTGTATCCATTGTCTAGTGGCCCATTTAATAAGAATGTTAACATGCCTAGAAATCTGTCATTCTGTAAATGTTCTTGATAATCAAGGTTATCTTCTTTCCTTGCAGATATGGATGCATGCTGATCAGAGAAAAACAGGTTTCCTTGGTCGACCGGAATTTTATAATGCTCTCAGACTCGTAACTGTTGCTCAAAGTAAACGAGAATTAACACCTGAAATTGTTAAGGCAGCACTATATGGTCCTGCTGCAGCGAAAATCCCCCCACCAAAGATTGATCTCCCAGCTGTATCTGTCACTCAATCAACTTCAGTGCCTGCTGCTGCATCTTCTCTACCGATGAGTATACCAGCACCAACAGCATCTCAAAATTTTGGCTTTAGAGGACAAGGGGTTCCAAATGTGGGTGTGAACCAGCAATACTTTTCAGCCCAGCCAAACCCATCCATGAGGTTACCTCAAGCCACACCTGGTGGTGTTGCTTCCAATACACAACTGGTTATTGCTGCTTCCGAACCCTCTAGTGGAGGAAATATAGTGGGTTCAAATCCTCCGAACCCAAATGATTGGTTCAGTGGAAGGCCAGGTGGTGCCCCTGCTGCTGGGCCTAGAGGAGTTAGCCCTTCAGTGCCTTCTCCAGCTACATCGTTAACTCCAGTGCCTTCCCAAGCTACATCGTTATCACCTGCTTTAATGCCTTCACAGCCTATTCCTAATGATAGAGCACCAGTTGTTAATAATGGATTTACTTCTAAGTCAGCATTTGGCGCTGATATGTTTTCTGTTACTCCATCTCCACCTAGACCAGAATCTTCTGGACTCAACAATGCAGCTAATATTAGTATTGGCTCATCAGCCATTGTTCCAGTATCCAGTGTATCGCAACCTTTAAGTAAGCACAACTCAATGGAGTCACTGCAGAGTGCATTTGTTTCAAGGCCATTGTCTGGTGCACAGTTTCAGTTCTCTCAGTCATCACTGGAACCTAGCAAGGAGGTTCGAGCATCAGGTCCATCACCACTCATATCTTCTGGAATCACAACTGGAGCAAGGAATTCTACTTCTGAAAATGCACAGGTTACTTGGCCAAAGATGAAACCAACTGATGTTCAAAAGTACACAAAAGTTTTCATGGAAGTAGACACTGACAGAGATGGTAGAATTACTGGTGAGCAGGCACGGAATCTATTTTTAAGTTGGAGGTTACCTAGAGGTATGGACTTCCTCTCTTTTTCTATTTTTATTTTCTAATTTTTAAATATACAATGTAATTTCACATTGTAATTGAAGTACAAGTGATCTCATTTACAAGTAATAAAGGCAATCAAACAATTTAGTGTGGTTTCTGTAATGAAATAGGAGGAAACAATTTAGGATAGATTGTTAGTGTCAAAGGCATGGCATCATCAACTTTTGATGGCTTATCTCTGAGGTAGAGATTTTCTTTTTATTGTTTTTTCTCTATTATGTCCTTTGAGGTTCTTTATTTTAACTTTTTATATATTAGTCATTACGGGACCAGTTAAGGAACATGTAGTTTGAAGCTTGAATATTGTTCTTACTTTTTTTACGATTATTAAGATAGCATTTAAGCCTACCCAGTTTTCTCAACTAGGTGAGATTACCGTACGGTCCATACCACATAACATTTGTCGCAACAATGGGCTTTGGGTAACTCAGTCTGTATTGGAGCATGCCTTATTATTGTCAGAATTCAGATCATATCTGAACAACGACTAGTTTTCGAAATGGAGATGCAATAGAAATTCTAAAGAGCTTATCAAGTTATGTCACTAGCTTTGAAACACAACATTAGCATTGAAGAGTAGGTTTTATACGGATTTTGGGCTGTCCAGCTTCAAAATGAAGACCATGGAGGTGTGGGATGAGAGTCTTGCTATTTGGAACTTAGGCTGTACAAGAAATCTTAATGATGAGGAATTGAAGAGCTCTTTTACCTGCCTTGATTGATGATTGTGGGCCTATGAATAGGGAGGGTTCTAGGCTTTGGAGCATTGATAACTGAGGGTCTTTCTCTTGCTTTTCCTTGTTCAACTACATGATTGACAGATCACAAGTTCTTCCACAAGGAATTTTAAATTTTATTTGGAAGTTGAAGATTCCTAAGAGCGTTATTTTCTCTTTTTGGACTATTCTCCATAATAAGATTAATACTTTAGATAGAGTACCCAAAAATAAAATTTCAAACTTATCCTTTTCTCCAACTGTTTCTATGCTTCTAATTTATGCTCATCAAATACGGTCAAAGAATTTCTATGGGTCATATGGTTAGAATGGAACTCATGGATATTCAATGAGAAGCAAAGGGATTGGAGAGATGTTTTTGACATAGCTAAGTATTAGTGTTCTTATTGCTGTTCTATCTCTTACTGTATATGTAGCTAGAGTCCCTTTATAATTAACTCAAGTTGAGGTGCTTGTTGGTGAACTCCTAAAAGGGAGGTTTAGACTTCGTATCTAAATTTTCTCTTAATCAATGAAGTCAATGAAAATTGTCTGAAAACTGATGTTGGTTGGTTTAATCCTTCCTGGGGGTTCAGTTTGGAATTCTCTTTTGCCAAGCATATTTGGGATGAATTTCTTTGATAAAAGGAATCTTCTGGAGGTTATTGGTGGCCATGGTATTTTGGCTATTTCATTGAAAGGGGTTAGCACACTTTTAAGATACCGTCTCTACTCCATAAGAAACTTCTGAAAAAAATCTTTTCTTTGTGTTTCTAGATGGTCTGCACGTTCTAATAGTTTTTGTAACTGTTAGTCTTTTAAAATTTACTTCAATTCCAGAGTTATTATAACTCCTAGTTAGTGAGGGTTCATCTTTCTTCTGTTTTTTGTCTTACACGCTTGAATTAATACATTTGTGTTTCACTAAGAAAAGGGAAAAGACCATATATGCTCAATAATCATATATTAAAGTTATGCTGCAAGTTTAGATGTTAGAGTTATGGTTATTTTCACTTTGATATGAAAATTTTTTGGTAATGCCAAGTAGTTGATGATCTCTTATTATTATTATTATTATTATTTTGTGAGAAACAAATTCACTGATGGAATGAAATTATAAGAGAAAGGGAGAAGACCCTAATCCAAAGGAGATATAATAAAGCTCTCTAATTCGATAATAAAGATTCATAGAAAGAGGGGAGAATTTACACCAAGAGACCAAAAATAAAAGCATTGTCATTGAAGAATCGATCAAAAGTATGCTCCTTCTCTTGGAAGATTTGGCGATTTCTTTCTTTCCAAGTAATCCAGTAAAAAGCCCTCACAAAGTATCTCCATAAAACTAGCAACTCCCTCTGCATTTAGACACAATTTGAGTATTTGGAAATATATTTTCTTTCTAATGTAATGTCAGGAAGATAGTTTTAGTTTTGAGAAATTGACTTATACTTTTTTTAATCCCTAGGAAGTTATGCATATGTCCTAATATCTCCTTGTTTCACTGAAGCTCTTGTAAAGTTGCTTTATGAATATTCTTTTAATTCATTTTACACACTCAAGCAATGTTTCATATTCTCAGAGGTCTTGAAGCAGGTGTGGGACTTATCTGATCAAGACAATGACAGCATGCTTTCTCTCAGAGAGTTTTGTTTTGCTTTATATCTAATGGAACGATACAGGGAAGGTCGACCTCTTCCAGCTGTGCTTCCAAATAATGTTATGTTTGATGAGACTCTGTTGTCCATGACTGGACAATCTAACATTGTCCATCCAAATGCAACTTGGGGACCTCGTCCTGGTACTTACTGGAGTTGTGCTTATTTTATTTTGCCCTTTTATTTCTCTCATTTTTATATTTTGCTCTAACTTTTACTTCTTTGAAATTAGGATTTGGACAGCAGCAACCCCAGGTCAGTGCTCGGTCAATGGCACCAACTGCAGGATTGAGGCCCCCAACAAATGTACTTGCTTCCAAGGCTGATGGTGCTAAGTTATCCAATGAGCAGAAATCAAGGGCTCCAGTGTTGGAGGATTCATTTCTGGACCAGTCTGACAAGGGACAACAGAATTCGGCTAGCTCAAATGCTCAAGGTGTTACAGCATCAGAGAAAAAGGTATTTCCTTATATCTGTCTGTCAATTTTCATGATTTTTTCTGGAGAGAACCCAGTTTCTTCTTATTGTGAATGTGGAATTCCTATGCTTTATTGCTGGGCTTTTCCTTTTTATTCTTTATAAATTTTTTCCCTTGTATCTTGTTATGTATATATTTTCTTTTCTGGTCTTCCTCATGAATTCAACGGGAATGTTTTTCGTCTAATGTTTTCACCTGCTATTTTCACCTGCTATGTAGTATTATTCCCACTCTAATGTTTTTCATCTCATCGTTGATAGGTTGGAGAGACAGAGAATGTTATTTTGGATTCAAAAGAGAAGATTGAATTCTATCGCACAATGATGCAGGAACTTGTAAGTACTCTTTGCTGCCCTTTACTTTCAGTTTTTTAATAGTATGTGTTCAACATGCAATTCCAAGTCTAATTTCATTTTACAAACTACACAAGCATTTTTTTCCCTCTTATTGTATGGCCAATAATTGTTACTTATATGCCAGAATAGGTTAATTGTATAGTAGTCATTAGCACTGTACGGGTTCACAACTGGATCTGACCACTTAATTTTAAAAGATGTAAGTTTCAAAATATATTTTGTGTACTAAATACTTCCTTTGTAAGCACCTACCTATGAGACTATGACTAACGTTAATCATACTTGTGCTTAATCGTGAACCACTCCTCAAACCACATGGCATTCCCATGTGGATATGTCATTACCCTCATTTTTCTATGGCAGAACTAGTGGAGTTAACTTTCATTTCAGGAACCTCTTTTTCAGCCTCTTATTTTATTGACCCATTGGATCATATGCAAGCTGCTGACTTGTATGGTTATTATAACGTCATTTTTATTGATCAATGGAAATAGCTTAGGGATGACTCTCTTTTCGACCATTGTAGTTGGAAAGTGAAACCCATTTACTGCTTAGTTTTCTATTTTTGGAAAAGAAAATTTCATTGAACGGAGAGGATAACACAAAAAAGTAGGAAGGACAAGCATTTAAACCAACTTGACTACAATTGAAGAGTGAAGACTTAAATAATTACAAAAGTTCTAATCCAGAGCATACTAGAGGCTAAGAAGAAAATATTCTCCGACTGTATATTTATCCATCCCTCTGGACATTTAAGAAAATCATGTTTCTTTAGCACTAAATGTGCCAAAAAATAGCTATCAGACAATTGATCCTCGAAATTCTGGATTTGACCTTGAAGTTATGACGCGTGATCAGTTGAAACAAGCTGTCAATGATGCTAGGGAGGCGCCGCTGCTGGAATTTGAAGTATAAAAAATCACTCTACCAAATTTTTGGTGAGAAAGCACAATGAGAGAGAAGATGGTTCTAATCTTTAATCCAATCTTTGCATAAAATACGCCAGCTTGGAAGAGGTTGGCATTAGGGTGCTTTTTTCTGATTTTTATCACAAGTGCTTACCTTCTGAAATATACTATTTAGATGAAAACTTTCACATTTTTGGGCAGTTTAGAACTCCTTAAAAATTCAGTAATGGATGTGGGAATATCTTTATATTTTCATGAGGGAAGCATGCATAGATTTACAAGAAAATCTCCCTGTTCGGTTTCAAGGTCAAGCTCTGCCATCAGCATCAGAATTGGGTTAAACTATATCAAAATATCTTTAAGAGTTGCTCATTCAACTTCTTCACGATCATTGAGGAGCCTTCTAAATCTAAGGTCCCAGCCATTCTCCTTGAATCCACATCACCTGGATGTCTTTTTGTTTAGTTTCAGCAAGTAAAGCAGTCTTTTCAAACTTGGATTTTTCTCCATATCCCAACTTGAATCTGAACCCTTGAACAACGACATATTTACAGCATGCTCTGCTGGGCCATGGACTTCTTTTACTTTTGAAGTTTTGATCTTTGGTGGACCAACCATAGGATTCCACTAAAGTGTTGACATTATATATGACCCTTCCAATTTGGGCTTGATTCAGAGATGGCGATTTAGACTAGCATTGAGGGTGCTCAAGCTCTAAATTTGGACATAACAGACCTGTTTTTCTCGTACTGGATGCTAGAATAGAATTATTAGGCCTGAAGTCCAGGAAAATATCTCAATTGGCCACATTTGGCCCATAGGCCGGGGGGAGGGGTGAGAGTTCATATCAAGGGGCTTCAGCTTATGTGCTAAATTTGGTTTTTTAGTGAATGTTTTGCTGAACTTTTTTCAAAAAAAATTCTGACTATTTTCTTTCACGTATAGAATTAGTTTAATTTAGCATGTAATCATTGTCTTCTTTTCAGGTTCTATATAAAAGTAGATGTGATAATAGATTGAATGAGATCACAGAAAGGGCATCTGCTGACAAGCGTGAGGTATTCTATATTTTCTTCTCTGGGTCCACTACATTTGAGTTTTCTTTGCACTGTTTTATGGTTTTGTATTGCAGGCAGAATCTTTGGGAAAAAAATATGAGGAGAAGTACAAGCAAGTGGCTGAAATTGCATCTAAATTGACCATTGAAGAAGCGAAATATCGTGATGTTCAAGTAAAAATACACATCTTGAAATTGTACTTTGGTTTTATATCGGAATTTTTTCATGCATTTTCTTCAACCTTTTTAGCATCTACAAGAGCCGGCTGGTTTATCTTATCACCTATGTCATTGTTCAGCAGTTAATTAGAAAGTTTATTTCCCTTGATCGGTTATCTTGAAATTGCATCTAAGTTAATTAGAAAGTGGAAGTTGCATGTGGCTTAAGTATTCATCATAGATACTAATTGTTTAAGTAATAAAAAATGAAAAAGAAAATTTAGAGTAGTACTTTTCACTATTTCTCAAACAACTGTATAACTGTGCATAAGTGAAAACATTCTTTCTGTGCAATTATTTGAACGCAATATATGATGGTTAGTTTATGTAATAGTTCCAGTAGATCATGTTCCCAAACCACTATTTGTCCTATTTAACAGTAAATTACAGTTCTATTTTAAATTATTCTCATTCTTTAAAAACGAACTGTATTTACTTTTAAATAGGACAAATAGTGGTTTCTGCTTCATTCTTTAAGTAAACAACTAAAAGAATATTTCAAAAGATGACACTTTATATTGTTTTCAAGGTTTTTATATATCAATTCTTGATATAGGGATATTTGTTTACCTTATATTATTACATATATACGTGTGTGTATGATAATACACCTGATTGTGCCAAAAAAAAAGTTTATGTAAATATTACGGAGTTAAATGGACTTAATGCTAAAATTTAGCATATACAATCAATTAATATTATTCATTCATAGACATGTTAACCGAGCTTAATTATATACACAAAGTTTATTAACTTAGAGTTTACCAAGTGCATCTAATTAATAAAAGAAAATCATACAAGTTATATATTGCTTGATGACCAGAACAAGATGCATGCAAGAGAAAAATGATCATTTTAGCCACCGGACCATTTGCTCATCTTTCAATAAAAATGTTGTCCTTAGCCGCATTGAGTTTTGTTGTTGTTTCTGTGATTTTACATTCCCCTATTATTTCTCCTCCTTTCAGGAAAGGAAGACAGAGTTGCATCAAGCAATTATTAAAATAGAGCAAGGTGGAAGTGTAGATGGTATTCTTCAGGTATGATTTTCCTAGACAGGTGTGCGCTTCAAATTGTGGACGGCTTTTCTATTCAGTTGTTTGATGCTCATGCTTTTCTGCTTCTTCAGGTCCGAGCTGATCGAATTCAATCTGATATTGAGGAGCTCATGAAGGCTTTAACTGAACGTTGTAAGAAACATGGATTTGATGTTAAGTCGGCAGCTATAATCGAACTTCCAGTAGGTATTAGTCTCACATTAGCCTCATATTTATACTTCAACGTCTTCTATCGAGATTCCATTTGCATGTGCTTTCAAAGATTTCTTTTAGTCATCTTACTTCCTTTCAAGGATCTTCTCTGCATTTAAAATAAAAAAGAAAAATTGTGGAGGGAATGTTGTTACATTTGTTCCTGTATTGATTGTTCATCATTTGTGGCATGATGTGATCCATTACACGTTCAAAGTGACTTGATGTATCTTAATTTGCATTATTGACATTTTTCACGATGAATTTGAGGTTGGCAACCTGGAATTCCGGATGATGCAGCTATTTGGGATGAAGAGTGGGATAAGTTTGAAGATGAAGGTATAAAAGTGGTTCTTGACAAGTTATTTACTTCTATGCGCTTACAGTGTTGCAGTTTTTGGTTTCAACTCATTGTCAGCAAATTTTAACTGGTAATTTGATGGAGATACCTCATATTTTTATTGATGCCAGTTAAAAATTTACCTTTCAGGATTTTCCAATGATCATAATCTCGACGCAAAAGGTGTTTCTGCCTCAAAAATATCAGCCAGTCAGAGTGAAAAGGACCTAGCAGATTATAACTCAACCCCTGATTCATCAACAAATGCCAATGGCAAAGTGGGGAACTCCTCGAGCACCATCAATCATGTCCTTGAGAGTGAATCTGTGTATAGCCACAGTGAAGATGAATCAGCAAGAAGTCCATATGGCAGTCCAGCTGCAAAGACAAGTCTAGAAAGCCCTTCTCATGAATTTTCAGATGCTGGTTATGAAAAAAGTCCGGAAGCATATAGGTAATAATGGATTCATATTCTTTAAACTTGCAACTTCTTGCAGCTCTTTCATACAACTATCTATATTATATTATGGTTCTTTGCTTATTTCTGGCATCAGAAGTTTCAATGAGTCAGCTTGGGGCGCCTTTGACAATAATGATGATGATGTGGACTCAGTTTGGGGAATAAAACCAGTTAATACCAAGGTGAGCCTGAACATTGGAAATTTAATTTTGCTTTCTTGGGTTTGATAAATGTAGAGATCTATTTGGGTTTATTATTCGAAACTATTATTTAAAAAAAAAATTCTTGAAGATAATTGTTGAAGATTTCGTTTGCTTTTCTTTTGCTTTTGGCAGTTTTGGTTTGGTTAAAATAGCAAGTTTTGTTTTGTTTCCAATATTTTTTTGTAAGAATAACGTATTGAAATTGGAAACTTATATTTTCGAGTCAAACACAGAAATGAGGTCATAAAATAAATTTATGAACATGGTCTTGGTCTTTTGACGTTGTTATCTGTTATTGGGAAATTGCATTGCATGCATGCCCTTATATTTCTTATTAATAAAATGATCGATGTGGTACATTGTATGACTTAGAAGTAGTTCAGTCTTTTTCATTGTAAGATTTAAATTCTGGGAAAGATTTGCCCGCCTCATCCGATTTTAATGGATGGTGTGGGCACCGAAGTAGTCCTGTTATATTTGTTCCTAGGACTCGTTCTACATCTTGGGTGGTGTAATTTATGAGATGATGGAATCTTGTTCAAAAAAGAAAGTTCTCTGATAAAATTTGTGGCTGAAAAGTTTTAGATGTTTAATCCCAATGGATGAACTTTCCACGAAATACCAATAGTTCCTTGGGTATTTTAGCTGAAGATAGTCATTGAAAAATTAGGGGAAATAGCTTTGTAAATGTTCTCTGTACTTTCCTCCAACTTGTCGGACAAGATGACTAATTTTGCTCTCAGAGATTTATAATGGAAAATGTGCTGATTTAATTGTAAAGGTTGCGTGCTTGTTATAGAAGTCATTATGACGGATGCTTTCCACATGAAATTAAGTGATTGTACTATTTATTGAGCATAGTTGCCCATGATGCTTGTTCCAAGGCAAGTGTCAAGTTGATTACATATTGGATTTCAGCCATGCCTCTAACACTTAATTCTCTCTGTTTATTTGATGCCATCATTCAGGAGCCAGACTCTGAAAAGCACCGAGATTTCTTTGGATCGAGTGATTTCGATACGAGCTCCATTAAATCAGGATCCCCGAATGCAGATAGCTTTTTCCAGAGAAAAAGTCCATTTTTTGAGGATTCTGTCCCTCCCACTCCCCTCTCTAGATTCGGCAACTCTTCCCCCCGTTATAGCGAGGTGGGAGATCACTTCTTTGACAATTCCTCCAGGTTTGATTCTTTCAGAATGCAGGATGGCAGTTTCTCTCCTCAACGTGAGAAGTTCACCAGGTTTGATTCCATAAGCAGTTCTCGAGATTTTGGCCATAATCAAGAGAGATTATCTAGGTTTGATTCTATTAGTAGTAGCATGGACTTCGGCCAGAGTAGCCAGAGGCACGCCAGGTTTGACTCCATTGGCAGCTCCAGAGATTTCGGCCACAGTGCCTTCTCTTTTGATGATTCAGACCCATTTGGGTCCTCTGGCCCATTTAAGGTCTCATCCGAGAGTCAACAAAGTCCGAAGAAAAGTTCTGATAGTTGGAGAGCTTTCTAAGCATCAGGTCCAGCTTGATTTTATACTTGTACCCAGTCTCTTGTTTTCCCCATCTTGTCTTGTTCATTGTAGTGAGCCGGGTGCCATTTTTTTGTCTGTCGTTATGGCTTGGAAGAACATGAGCTGGATGGTCATATTTTTGTATGTTATGGTGGTGGTTTATGTATTGATTTCATGACATTGTTTGTTTATGATGACATGTTTGGGAAAAGAAAACGCGATATCTCTTGGTTCTCTTTTTCGGACATGCTAGTATGCATTTGCACACTCACAACATCTTAGAACTCGGAAAGAGATGTAGAAAACAAAGACTGATGGGGGAGTTATTCTAACTGCAGAGAGATAAAAGTTAGCAGAATATTGCTTGCATTTGTTAAGAAAAAGAACACTACGCACATCAGATAATAGAACAATACAATATAATATTTTGTAGATGTAACAAACAACTCAAAACTCTTACAATGGAGAAATGTCGAGCAAAATCCATTTCTGCTACAATTTCTTTAACGAATACAGAGTTTGTGCTGTGCGTTTGAGAGAAAGAGAGAGAGTGCCCAAAGTAACCCAACAAGTCCATTAATTTGAACTATGGACACCCCACCAGCTTTCAAAGCGAACTTTCAAGTAAATAGAAAACTTTTACCAAGAGGGAGACAAATGATTTTTTTCATGCTTTGGTGCCTTCCAATTCTTTCTTGACTTGCTCCATGGAAGATGTGTCTTCCAATCCTTTCTTGACTTGATCAAAGGAAGATAACATTGCACTACGCTTATTTGCAATTTCCACAATAATTTCAAGCGCTGCAAAAAATAAATTGCAAATGTATATCATGGTCATATATATGAACTATGCGAACTCTCTCGTTGACTATAAAATACACGCCCCGACCCGACCCGACCCCATTTAATGAGGAATACAGATATTGAGCCATTCTCACCATTTTCAAATGAAAGTTGGGATGATCGAAGCTTTGGGGAAACTAGAGTTCCGAACATTGAAAGTGTTCGAGATCGTTCCTTTTGTACCTACAATATCATGATCAAGTTACATACTATTATTCAGTGTCCACTTCTTTACCATTCAAGTATCACAGATCAAAGTTCTAATTAGACAAATTCTGAACTGTAAGAAAAGGAAGAAGCAAAAGCTAAACTAAGATATAAAAGGAAAGTAGAAGGTGAATGATGCGAACAGAAGTGAACACTTGCCTGATCGTCAATGATGAGGGCATCTTCTTTCTTTACAGAACTTTTCCCCAGATTATCTTCTAATAAACAGAAGAAGAAAGGTTATGCTCCAATGAACAGGAACCAAAAATACATGAACTTGGGTAAAAAAATTCTCAAGGGTGAATCTTTAAAACCATGGAGTAACAGAATGTTGCAGATATACGGTGATCTTAATCTAACTAATAAGAGAAGGCATCAACTACCAGAAAGCTCAGAAATGTTCCGTTGTCGTAACTGTGAACTATCAGATTTCCTTTGCGATTTGTCACTGTATTTTTCTTCCCCCAAGCACTCTCCACCTTCAGCGGATGTCCATTTCCGCAAGTTAATGTATGGTTGCGTTCCTATAATGCCACCTGTGGGTGAATAGTTATCATTAACAAGTGTGACAATGTTCTTCAAAGTTTCAATGTTAAATCGTCGACATTACATGTTTAAACAATATTTATCAATATGTGGAACAGTTAACTAGGTCAATTAGTTACATGATAATCAGACTCTCTTACTGGTTTAGGCTTAAATCTTCCATCTGTAAGGAAATTGAGAGGTTTAACAGTAGTCGGAAGCTGATGTAGCACCTTAAAACTGTGCATCGGAATGTTTATAGAATTTCCTAACTAGTTCAAAACCTCAATAATGATGTCCGGTAAGGGGAGATGATTAATATTACCATCGCGTTCGTCCACCCGCAACGATGTAGCAGCAGAATGAATTTTCAAGTCCAATAATGCAGTTGTTACGCGAGAGGTACCCATAGAGTGTCGGGCGCTCGCCAACTCAAACCATCCCTGTTACTCGAATGGATTCGCGAAGTTAGAGAGGTAACATTTCCGCAGCCAACAAAAAGTAAGAGATCACGAATCAAAACAGTCCCTCAGTCGGCCTTCTAAAAAATCGAGCTGAGAATCGTTTATACCTATTATTTCGGTAAATTCTGTAAGTCTTAGAAGTAAATCATATTACTCTTCCATTGTAAATAGCCAGATGCTTAATTCCTTCTCAATTTCAACCATTTCAGAAACATCACTGAGTCAAATTGTATTAGAATCAGGGTTCGGTGAACGTGGAGATCCATCATTGCGTACCTGGCGGAGTGTTGCAGCCAATGCATCTAACAGGTTCAGATAATCGTCCGTCGAGTCCAGAAACTGCAGCAAAATGAGTTCTTGATCTTGAGGTTTTGGCTTCTGTTGTTCTTGCTGCGTTTCTTCTCCTCCATCTTCTTCCACTGATTCGTTTTCGGAGTCCAGAGATGAGTGTCGTATTTCCTTCATTGAAAATTCATCAGATTCTCAAAATAGAGCTCAGCATAAACAACATACATCTCCGCCTACTGAAACGAATTCGGTAATTTTCAATTAACAGAAATTACCAAATATTTTATAAAATCAATAATCAATAATTTAAACTAAAAATTATGAAAATGTTTTTAAATAACTAAAATAATGAAAGTATTAAATTATGCATATTCGTATTTTATCAGATTCAAACTCCTACGCTACATGTTGTTGTTGAGCTAAAAAAAGAAGTTATTTTTTAAAACTAATAAGTCATAATAAAAACAACCAATATAATATTTTCTAAAAATATACAATTGATGACATATTTAAAAGTACATTATTTAACTACGCTACTAGTAAATTCAAGTTAAACCGATGGGCCATTATCCGAGCTCCAACATGGGCTGGGGCATATTCTAATGGGCCTCAGTTGGCTGTGAAATAGATTGAGCGAGGCCCATACATTTATCAATTTTTAAAATTGGGCCTTTAGTTGGGAGACTACCATATGGACTCGGGCGTATAATTCTTGAGCCAAGCCCATACATTCATCAAGGAGACTGCTATTTTCTTGCTTCGTTCTGTTGAAGTTTCAGATTTACAAACGGAGGAGAAGCTCTGAAGGCTTTCGGAGAGAGGTGAAAGTCGGGAGTTGGATTGGACCAGACGCAAACGACGATGAAATCCAACGCGTGGGTTCTATTGTTATTAGTGATCTACTCCGGCGTCGTCGATTGCATTGACGATAAATGCGCCGCTTGCAATGCTGTTGCCGTAATTTCTCGTTCCTTTAATTCTCCGTCCCTCTTCGAATGCTTTTTGTTGCCTTTCTTGATTTGATTTTCAAATCTTGGAAATCATTCACTTTTTCGTGTACTCTACATGGGGCCGGAATCTGATCACTGTCAATTACTGTTTCTCGAATGGCTTTAACTTTCTAGTCATCTTTCTCTGTTGCGTTGGTTTTTAGTTTGGCCACAGCTTAGTCAGTTGTATGTGCATCAAATTTTAATGGATAATTGCATTTTTCTTATTTGATGTCTAAGTAATTTCTTTTACTGATGTTTTATTGATTGTATTGCCGCTAAGCATAGCTGATACAAGTAGTAGATTTGTAAAAGGGGGCCTAACTTCTGTATTTATGGTTCGCAGGAGGAGATAGAACGTGGACTTTCCAATGTATGGCCATTTAACTTTCTCTAGAAATTATCAGCTCCCCCCCCCCAATATTTTCATTCATGTGATTTTATAGTGTGGTCAGTTTTACATGGTCTCGAAGTGTAATATTTAACTAGGAAAAACCGAGGAATCATTTAGATATGAGACATCGGTTGGATTCTAAAGGTCAGCGTAAGGGGAAGGTCATTGATTACAGGTAAAACATCAATGTCCCAATTTTCAGGATGCTCTTTTTTCCTTAGCGTGTTTAGTACATTGCTCACTGATATGTTTATAAAATGCTATGGTGATAGATAACTGATGAATTATTGAGATAGTTAAGTAGGAATATATGTTGGGCTAGTAGTATTGGCACTTACGGCTCACTGCCTACGGGTAGAGTTTTGTGGGCATTGACAGTCAAACTTGACAAGTAGCTTGTAGAAAGGCCTGAAAGAAACACGAATGTTTTTAATTTATGAACTTGATGAAATAAATTTGACTATTCAAAGCTCGATTGAGAATGATTAAGGTGAAATGTATACTGTTAAAATTGCAAATAATCAAGCAATAAATAATACGTGATATTGATTGAGCTGAACAGAGAATTTTTATTGCCATATGAAGCAAAATTTATTGTGCTTGGGGTAATAATACCAGAGAAAGAAGTGAGAGGACCAGCTAATAGTAATTTTGATTTAAACTGCTATAATTATATCAAAATCTTACTTTCTTTTTCAAATGAAGACATGCAGTTGGATTTTGGATTCTAATACTGTAAACAATTATGATTATTAAAACTGATTATTTGTAGTTACACTTTCCCAATTAGTCGTGTTTTTGTTACTATGTCGGATTTTAGTATGAATGAACTACATGTTTGTAAATTGTGAGCTTACGTTCCTGCAGGGTCAGTGAGCTAAGAGTTGTCGAACTCCTGGATGGACTTTGTGAAAAGATGCAAGATTACACTATTGAGAAGGTACTTCTCTTTGAAATTATCTATTTTATCTTCATAATATATGTATATATATTTGTGTGTATCTGCATAGAGCAGGTGCTGACATTTCACTTGAAGTCATGTCTTGGACTCTTGGAATAGTAAATGTGGTACAAGTTTATTTTGCGAGATAATTGTTTCATTTGTTATTTGTGCAGACAGATTCAACTGGACAACAGTGGATCAAGGTGGATGACTGGGACAACTTGACGACGAGTATGCGACAAATTTAAGCTCCTTGTGTTCCCACTCAATAGTCCTGTCCTATGTGTGTGTGTGTGTGTGTGTTTTTGGCTACCTACTGAATTTGGCACCTGAAACTATTACATAAGTGGCTCAATGCCTGAATGTTTGATAGACAACTGTTGTGCACTTGATACATAAGGTAGTAAAAAAAGGAAACTGGAAACATGAATCACAAGTGAGCTGGACTGGATTTATCTAGATCTTGATCATATCCTAAATTTCACTTCCTTGTCGATGATTGATATTTATATCTTCCTGCGTTAGCATATGAAGCTATTTTTGTTTGTTTGTTATATTTTTTTTTTTTTGCAAATATTTGATTGCTTTCGTTGTTATAGATAAACAAGAAGCTCGGGCTTACTCAAAAGATATATCAACTTATTGTGGGAGGTGAGACTACTTCTCCTGATGATTATTTAGCGATCATAGTCCTACTGGTTCATGTACATTTATGATTTTCCCAATCTAATGTTGTTTATTAATGAGACAGATTGTTAGAGGAAACAGAAGATGATGTAAGTTAAGATGTTTTGCCTCATATAAGAATACTTTCCTTCTCTTTTATTACTTTAAACAGATGTAATCAATTTCTTGATATTGATGAACCTACAGTTGGCAGATTTGATTAAGAAAGGATCTGTTAGAGCAGGTGACGTTAGCAAAGTCTTATGCCATGATTTAAGCGGGCATTGCAGCAAGGCGAGGTAATTTTTATTATGTTGTATGTGAGTCTCTGAAAAGTGATTTTGTATCAATTTCAAATGTGAATCTGATTATAAAGTTGATTTTGTGGTAATAATGTTAATTTTGTTCTGAGATTATAGCATCAATTTCTATATTGCTCGACCGTTCCTTCAAAATAGTTTTCTCAAGTAACAACCTCTTTCAATTATAGATTTCAAAACAAGCCTTCATTGATGTAGAAGACGGAACTATGGTTATTTTTAGAACGCCCAAAATAGTAATATCAAACACAACCTACTTTACTCAACAGTATTTTTTTTCTCCCTAATATCTGCATAAAGATGATTTTATTTTTCAAATCTTTATAAACGCCATATTGACCATTCTATGAACTTATCCTACCTCGGAATTTAGATGACGGTTCCGAGGTTTTTGGAATACCTTTCCCTTTTCATCACATGGTTTCAATATATAATAAGTAGATCACTTTGTTTATGTGCAGTGGTGTTCAGCTGAATGACGATGAGGATGAAGCCGACGGAGAACTATGAAGTATTATTAAGATAGGCTGGAGAGAGAAGCTGTAAACCGTGCAACAGTTAAGCTTGTTTCAAATCAGTAAATTTATAATTTTGATAGAAGGCTCAGAGGATAGGGCCATGGCCATGCGGACTTAGAAGCCTCCTTATATTAATGTTTTTCTAGTAAAGTTTAGGAACTCCTTTCCAAGGAGTCGGCTAGACCCCGAACATGCATTAAACTAAATGATTCAAAGCTAACCATTTATAATAAGGTTATAATATTCATAACCTCATAATTCCCATGCCAACCATTCTCGTCTATTGTTGATGAGCACCCGTGCATGTAAAACCTCATAATTCCCATCACCCAATTCTGATATGGCTTAAGACACCACCATTCACACTCCTAAGAGAATTTCTATTTTTCAATATCATCAGTACTAACGTGGAATAATAAATTTGATTTGTTGGATTAGTTATTATTGATTATTAGGTTTTAGTAGAGACAACTCCAAACAATCAACATCTCACTTTTTTCAATAACGATGTTAGATTGTTGTGTGCATTTACCTTGCTTTCCATAATTGTCTTATTGTATTTTACGTTACATCATTTTATATTGTCGTTTAAAGTCCCTTATGATGCCCATACAATTAGCTTTAACGTCAAGTAGCAATTTAGACCTAATAAATTTAAACTAAAGCACAGGTAGAGAGAGATCAGAAATTTAGGAACAAAGATAGATCTTACCAATGGGAGGATAAAAGCCATCCTTTGTTGTCGATGTGCCTGTATCAAGTGAACAAAGTTAGATTGTGGCTGCACCAATGAATATCTCCAAAAAAATTTCACCAACTTCATACAAAAGCAGAGATTAGGAAACAAATGAATTTTCGGGTTTCCAACTGGTACAACGTTAAACTGTACATGCACGGAGTTGAAATAACATCACAACAAAAAAAGGAAACAAACGAAAAGAAAAAATTGAATCCGACATGACTCTTTATTATCCTCATTTAAAGCATCCTCCAATACCAAATAGATAAGGGGCGTCGGTAGCTCGGGTGAGAAACCGTAGCCCAGTCTGCTAAACCAATGTTATATATACACCAACCACCTCTCATATCTCTCCCTTTAGAATCATGAATTGCAATCCAGAACACCTTTCAACAAATTCAGACCTTCTAATGATATGCTTCTCCTCACTCGGGTTGGAGGTATTTCAATCCGAGGGGGCGGATCAGCAGAAAAACAGACCACAATAACCGTTAAATTATCGCATGTATTACGCTTTAGTGCCTCCCTTACAAGCTCTCTTGAACATCTTTCAGGGTCATTATGTAGCATCAGCTCTTTCCTTGCCATTGTCACAGCACACTGACTGCTCATTACATCCCACAGACCATCACAGCCCATTATTAGAAATTCATCTTCCTCGCTCAAATGTAATTCCTGCAGTTCTGGCTCTGCACTCAGTGGGCATGCAGAACCCTTCGCACCTTTCATGTGCCAATCTCCTATAGCACGCGCAACAGATAATTGACCATTTAGGTACCCATCATAAATCACTCCACCGAGCTTCTCGATTCTGATTTTTTCAGATGCACAGTTGGGCTTGTGATCCTTCGACACCTCAATTGCCTTCCCCCTCCTCCCCAGAACAGCTCGACAATCTCCAGCATTCGCAATAATCATGGTCCTGTAAGGAACGAAAAGAGAAATCAGAAATGACTGGACAATGACTCTCAATCTCCAGCATTCGCAAAAACCTGGACAGATGAGCATTGCGGGTTTGAACAAGAAACTTACATTCTTAGAGGATACAAATCATTAATACAGAAAAATTCAGAAACTAATCTCTGGAACCCTACAATGCCATAACTTTTTATCCCCCACAGAAAAGGAACGCCCTAGCAATACTGTCGTATGCTGTAAAAGTTTTTTCCCATTGCATTCAGCAGCAGCAAATATGGCTGAAGAATTTTGTATTGGTCATGTAGTAACTAACCGAAAAAAATCAAGGATGCTAATTCAAACAAGTGGCAAAAGCACATAATCGCTCCTGCTTGCTAATAGAAATCTAGCATGCTAACTGACACTCGTCAAAACTTGTAGATTCATACAATTATGGATGCATAGAGACCATAGGGACACTTAAATCACCATATCCAGAATCCCAAAGGTTTAGAGAAATCTTGGAAAAATAACCCGCCAATTACTTGTGTTCTGAATCCAGTGAAGAACTAACATCGATTGAAAAAAAAACCAAGATAATTTGAGGCCTCTACCTTCCAAAAATGAAAGCAGTTAGGGCAGTTGTACCGGAGGAGATATCCAGAGAACTAGCATCAGCAAATGCATAATCAGCTTTCAAAAAAGCACTCTTAATTGCCTTCTCTACACAAATTGGAAAACAGGAGTCCTCCACTATGAATCTGAGGATGTTCTTTCTAACAAAAGCTGCTGCGTCAGTACCCCCATGGCCATCAAAAACCTGCAACCCATTAATGCCACCAAATACAACGTTAAAGAGAACATCCAAAAGAATCCCTTTCTGATATGGGAAAGTCAATTAACCAAAGGGCCAAGAACCTTATGTTGACATTAGATTTATGAGAACAAAAAAAGAAAACCACTAAACCTAAACTATTGTGTTGGAGGAGGGAGGGGGGGCTGGAAGGAATTATTCGGAAATTGATATAGCAAAATGAAAAATAGTCATCCCTTGTGGGAGAGTGAGAGGGTGAGAGAGAGGGGGGTATTATTCAGGTGCATTGAGCGCGTGACAAACAAAGGGCCAATTTCCCAACTCAAGCTAGTCGCAGCAAGCATACTTATCTGTTCCTGTGCCTATCTGGCCTGTCAAACCAATGCACAATTTTGAAATCCTTGATTCGGCCAATTTATTTTGACCATCTTATCTTCTTATGAGGGTGAGTTTAGATTTGTACTGCTACCAACAAAATTATTGGGAGCTAACAATTATATCTTTCTAAAGAATCAAATGGGTATACTGTAATAAGCATATGAATAATTAGTATCAGCACTTGTTGGCTTTTAAAGAATCTTACTCCTAGATTGTTACTAATTACAGGTCAAAATGTTATCAAGGAGAAAAGTGATACTCACACCATAGAAAGCTCCAGGAGAATTGAAATCCGCACATGCATGGATATGTTCAACAAGATCATCTATGCATATGTGTTCGTCTTCCATGTATTGTTTAGGTCCCCTTTCTGAACAGCTACCCGATCTAAAGACAGGTAAGAATCCTGCTTTTCCATCAGGCGATTTATTCCCAAGAGTTTCAGCATCCAAGCTCTGGAGAATTTATGGCCAAGTAAGTCGATGCATATAGTTTTTGCAAAATTTTCAAAAAGCAAAAAAGAAATAGATACAGGAACTAGTAAAGGTACTGATGACGAGAACTAGAACTAGAAAATACATATATTTCTGGAAAAACATGTCAGGACACCACCTATCCTCTCGCCCCTAATAATTGCAACTAAACGCAGGTAATAGGATGTTAGAATTTTCAATTCATAACACATCAATAACAATAAAGTGCTAGAATAGAAATCTGATGGATTATACAAGTCTTTCAGACTTCAAGGTTTCCTGAAAGAAATATGACACATGTTTTGAACCAGTCATGCTACTTATTAGAAGGAAAAGTAAGCAACCAGAACTCAATGCACATAACGTCATTGAGCAAGAGTTATATATACGCGATACTGAACCTCAATGCACAACCATGAAACCATCCCAAAATTGAAAGGACATTATATAGGTAACATTCAAAAGTAAGCTATGAATTGAATCTGCATCTTCAAAAAATAGAGAATGTCACAATAATTAAACTCACTAGATCAGCTTGGCCTAACAGCTTTATGGAGCTCACACTATGCCGCATAACTGAGAGGTGTCGAGGAGGTTTCCCACTGGTCATCTGTTTCAAACTGTTAAAGCTATCAGAACTTTCATCATTCGTGGCTGATACATTGTCCTTATTGTATCCGCCGCCTTCCAGTAGGGTGAATGGAGGAGAAAAATCTATACCCGTAGCCATGTTTCTTTCCAAGACATAAATTTAACTATAAAGTTGATTTTGACCCTTATCTCAGAAGAAATACAAACAGAGCCCTTGAGATGCAATTCTTAGATATCAAAGTTCCAAATTCGAAGCTCGCAAAACAGCCTCTGTTGACCAATAAAAAATATGTGATGGTTTCGAGTTTCTAGTTCCAACGGTATCAGCAAGGGTCTGGGGTACAGATCAAGCAGTAAGTCGAAGAACCAATGCAATCCACCTTAACTTTACCAAATTATTAGAAAGTTGTAGACTCCAATCTAAAGCTTCAATACACGAGAACTTGAAATAAGCAACAAAACCAGACCCGGATCAAACTGCAGATCGAACTACGAAATATGGAGAAGAAACCCCGTAAACATCAGCAAAATTTGCCAACCTTCCCCTTGCGTCTGATGGGAAATATCGGATCTACTAAGCCAAATATTAAAATCGTGGAGAAGGACAAAACCCCGGCGAAATCGCAAATCTCCAAAAGTTGTCGAACAAAGTAAAGTGGAAAACTCGCTTTATATGTATTACTTAAACCAACAAAAGCTTTATGAAGCCACAAAGCAAACCAAGTCGAATAACTTACCAAAACGTCCAAGAAGTCTGATAAAGAGGGGGAGCAAAAGAAAAAACGATATATATAAATATGTTTTTAGAATAATCCGTAAAAAAATAGGAGAATTCTCACGGGGAGGACTGAAATTGACGAAGGGATTTGAGAAGCTCTGCGATTGTCTTGTTAGTCGGAAAATAGAAGATAAACCCTAAGACGAGAAAATGTCTGGAAGACAAGCAGAATCTTTTGAGGAGCCTTTTGGAGCGAAGAAAATGAATGTGAAAGGGAGAAAAAAGAGGGAACGAACTTGTATGTATTTGGTTGGCGACCGGCGATTCCAGGTTATCCGGTAGATCTCGTAGCTGTAAGTTGGGTGCGCGAATGGCGACACGTGATCAGTTATTATTGGTCTGTTTTGTGGCTGACGCATGACCTTGTGTGAAATTTGTGGATCGGTGCCGCCAGAGACACCCAGCCGTTGGATCTCTTAACTGGCAAACGGACGGTCCAACGCTATCCCTCTGTCTTGTCCTTTTCCAGTCTCAAGGGGTTGCATGGGTCCGTTGACGGTCACCAAGACATCTCAACACGTGGCAGTGTCTCATTGGACGAAACTAGATGTTGCGGCTAAGATAGTAAGTGATTCCTCCGCCTTTTGGCGATCCCGTTTCGCCTCATCCCGGGTGGGCCGGAACAAGCAAACAGCCCAGCTCGAAAATTTAAGCCCAAGGCCGAGTTAGTTAGGGAGGTGGCGTGGAGATAAGCCAAGGAAATTTGTCCTTCTAAAAACTCTGCTTTTTTTTTTTCAAATTTTAAAAATTAATATACTCTTTTAATTTTCATAATAATAAA
>JAOANK020000064.1:240615-257363 GCA_026257165.2 Telfairia occidentalis | reverse complement strand
TCATCAAATCCTTTCGGTCTGCTCCAGCAAGTGCCTTGCTAATCTGTAATTAAAATAAAAGATCAACTCTCAGTCATCCGCACCTGATGCTCAGAGACAATAGTTGAGCATATTTCTTGGTAGATACCTTAAATAAGTATCTTCCATAGTGTAAAATCTATAACACACAAGTAAGAGATATACTAGTACTAGGTGGAATTTCCCATATTGTACAATTTAAAGGGTAGATAAGAGATGCACAAAAGCTAAAAACCTGAGGGGCATATACACAGCCAAGCGTACCAACTATGAGCCCTCCCAAAACAAAACCTCCAATAAAAATGCCAGCATTGCTGCTTGACCGTCCGCCATCACTGTCACAAGGTGCACAATAAACTGTTATTAGAATATTTCAAATGAAAGCATTTAAAATGGTCCCAACAGACAAGACAATATGCAATATAACAGACATCAACTCGTGTCATGTCCATTTGAAACTTATACTAATATTATTATTAATTTCTACCTAGAAATGCTACTAACAATTGTTTCAGACGAGACATTATTTTCAACCATACAGAAGTTATAGATCAAATTCAACAATTATTTCATTTGATATCTAAAATATGTCAAGTACATGCGTTCATTATGTTGATTTGATCAGTCTTTGTCCAAATAATAACTCAATTAATGAGACTCGGTTTCGAGCATGGCAAACCAAACTGGCCCATCCTTTGGTTACAAATCTGTTTGAACCAGTTGACTGGTTCAGTTCAAATTGGTTCGGTTCTTGGTTATTCACTGCATGAGATTGACAGATTTAATTCAGTTTAGTACGGCAGTTCTTTTTCCAGTGTATGCACGCCCCAATGCTAAGCCTACCCGTACAAGGATTCAAAATATGCATTCCTACCATGTGAAGAGTTTCTCATTGTTACATCAGAGATTAATAATAATTCCTTCCAAGAATAGAGTCCCTAGACTATAATTCTCTCGTAAGAGATGACTTAATGTTATATTATTAAAGTAGCGATTTTTAAGATTATACCTATAAGCAGCTTGAACTGAAAGTGGCTGCCTACATGTAGAAAGCTTCGCCTTTCCCACCCAACCAGGATTGAGTAACAAGCTGGTAGGAGTCACGCTCCCAAGTCGTTTATCAGCAGTTTTCAGATTTGATCCTGGCAGGATAATTTCACGAGAGTAAGATTAATCTAATAAAATTAAAGATGCCATGCATTTATACTCTCCCAAATTCTACCAAATTATGAAAATGAGAGCAACATGTGTACTAGTAACAATTTCAATCTTCCAAGAATTGCAAAATTTTCATTGATTTGGAAATCAAGAAATCATGACAACGTCATAAAAACATTGGGATTGACCGAGCCTTTTGACAGCTATCAAGAAAGGTTCTAGTGTTGAGTGGCTCTGCAGGTATATTTGATGCCAGAATATTTAGTGTGCAAAAGAAAGAATAAACAGTCCATCATAAGTTGCATAGCAATGGGGAAAATACGCGCTCCCCTTCGCAGATTTCCCATAGAACGAGGCTGTTTCTACATATAACACGATGCCGATTTATGAGCTAAGTAGATGGTCAACAGTAGCAGATAGCTACCGTTTGGAGCTCGGAGTAATTCAAGATACAAACTAGAAGAAAACCAATAGCTCTCAATGGAAATGAGGGCATTTCGCGATGGAGAAACAAGAACACGACTCCTAATCTCCAGCACAATATGATCGTCCCCAAAATTAAACCGGAAAAGTGTTAAGATGTGTAAATTGGAAAAGAAATGCATGAGCAACAGCTAAAATTGAATCCATACAAGCAAAAAAAAAAAAAAAAAAAAGATAGAAAACAAATGAAAAGCTTGAGCACTAACAACAAAAATCTGACATAATATCAAGTGCTGAAGAAATCAGAGAGTAAAATTTACCAGATGATAGATGGAGCCGAGGGTTTTTGGTTAAAACCAACGAATTAGAAATGGCAGTCATCGTTAAGTCCCAAAGATGCACAGAACAGAGAGACTCGAGAGCAAGAATGGTTTGTAAGTGAAAGTGGAGACGGTTGAGAGGCGAAAGCCGGAAACAGATTATGACGACTGGAAAATATTTCTTGTTCGATAATTTCGATGGCCTAGAGGAAATTATTCGCTGCATTGCGACTACGATAATTCTCGTGAGCTTTTTCTTTCCTGCCATGTGATCTGATATACGACCTATCGACACAAAGGCCCATTCCGCAAGCTCATATTTATGGCTTCCCAATGGACCCATTTTTTGGGGCTTTCGGCCCGACATTAAAATGGCAACTTTCTTGCATGTCCTTTTTCTCTCTCTCTCTCTTCTCAAATACATATTTTGTGATAAAAATTAAATATTTTAGACCATTAGTTTTTTCGGGACGAGAGACTGAACTATCAACTTTTTTCAATAATTGAAAACCATCCATTAATTTTTTTTTTCTAACAACCACATGTAATGAAAAACTATATAATTTATAATGGTTCAACATGTTCAAACAATTTAATTTAGTTTATGTTTTATATAGGATGTAAAACGGTTGGCCACATTATTCTAGGAACTTCAAATAATTTCTCTAAGCAATGGGTTATTTTAGTTGATTCCATTTTATTTTTGTTCTATTTGAAAAGCAATTTATCTGAAATTTTCAATTTCCAAATTTCAGTAGGCTTTAGAAAACGCCATAAAATTTCGCCAAGCGTTTTGCGGATAGGGATATAATGTGGGCGCTTTCCAGACACATGCTCTGCGTAGTTTAACCGCCATGGCAGTGGCAGTATCGAAGAGCTTGAATTCTTGGCCCATTGGTCGCCTTCTTCCTCAAATACGTTCACAATCCACGGCCAACCAAAGAGAGAATGTGAGGCAAGAAGTGCTTTCTCTACCCATTTCAAGAAGGTCTGCAATTTTGATATCTTCGCTACCTCTCACTCTTGATTGTGTATCTCCGTCCGAGGCAAGAGAGAGAAGGAACAAGAAGACCATTCCTCTCGAGGACTATCTCACCAGCCGTTAGTAATCTCGATCCTTCATGTATCGCTACCTTCTGAATTTCTTCTTAATACTTTTTATAGGTAGAAAATCCTAAAGTCCTGATCAGTAGTTACGACGTCTTCTTCAATTTCTTTATCTACATTTTATAATTTTACTGAAACGTAGTGGAAGTTTGATTAGCTATGAATTGAGCTTCTCGTGGATTTTACCCAGGACTTAGAGAGATCTCTGACGTTTATTGATTAGAAAAAAACAAATACCCACCGAAATCTCACTTTTCGTAGTTGGGAAGTCAGGATTTTATAGTATTTTTCTTGATTCTCATTCGCGATGACATTTTGATTGCAGCAAATGGACTGAAGTACTATGATGTAGAGGAGGGAAAGGGTCCTGTGGCTGAAAAGGGTTCCACAGTTCAGGTAATCTGTTTGAGAAATTTTGGAAGCTATTTTGCCTTTTTTTGAATTTTAACTTTTCTCCCTATTAGCTTACTATTACAGGTGCACTTTGATTGCCTCTATAGAGGGATTACAGCTGTTTCAAGTCGAGAATCTAAACTCTTGGCTGGAAATCGTATTATCGCCCAGGTTCTTACATTTTGCTTATGTGGTTTTGGTTTCATCAGTTATTATTGAAAAAGAAACTGTGTGTAAACGTGATGGTTAATATTAAGAATACATCATAGGAGATAGGATTAAGTTTTCTTCAGTTCAGCAACTTAAGCTTGTTGGTCAATTTAGTAACTAAGAATCTGGATGTAATCTAAAATTCTTCTTGCTTACTTTGAGCGACGTGATCTTTTATCGCCCAATTCAATTTCTAAGGTATGGTGTCCCATGGTATGATCAGCCATATGAGTTCAAGGTAGGAGCCCCTCCCGGGAAGGAGCGGAAGCGTGATTTTGTGGACAATCCAAATGGTCTTTTTTCGGCACAGGCTGCACCTAAACCCCCACCAGCAATGTACGCCATAACTGAAGGGATGAAGGTTGGGGGGAAGGTATTTGCATTCTTCTATTGCAAACATATGCTTGATATGTTTGCAATCTTCTTCCTCTTTATTATATTCTCTCTCAAGCCTCACCCTTTTATTTCTGGGACGATTTCCTTGACTTCATCTTCCTTCTTTGTGCAGCGGACTGTGATTGTTCCTCCTGAGGCTGGATATGGTCAAAAGGGAATGAATGAAATACCAGTAAGTCCCTAAATATAAGTTCTGATGTTATTAAAGTCTCAAGTATGGTATTTATTTATCCATTGCATAAAGTAAGTTTATCATTAACCTTTTCCTTATGCGTAACTTTTTGACCCATCGACTATTTTTAGAAGTGTGTAATCAGATTTACATGTGAATGCATGAACACACGGGATTAAAAAAATAAGTCCCTAAATTTAAGTTTTAGATGTTAATTGGAGTCTCGATTATGGTGTCTGTTATCCATTACTTAAAGTAAGGCCACCATTTACCTTTTTTATACGCGTGACTTTTTGACAGATCAACTATTTTTAATATTGTTTAACCACATTTGCATGTGAACGCATGACAACACGGGATTAAAATCTGAACTGGCTGCCTGGTTTTGTTGCCATATCATTCAATTTGATGTCGGACCGTTGTATTGAAAAATTCTTTTCTTTTTATCATGAAACATGTGCATATATTTTTGAGTTCACACTTTTTTGCTCCTCAATGACTATTTTTCAGTCATGCTCTTTAGGATTCAAATATACCCTTTCATTTTTCAAAATAACCCTTTTGGGTAACTTCATTAAGGGAAAATGCCAAGTCAAAAACGTATATATGCTTCAAGGACAAAATAAGAATATCATATAGTTTAAGAGCAAAATTAAAGCCTCTAACATGCATACTTTAAAATTGAATAGTGATTTTGAACCATACTAAAGTTGTAAAGGGTATATTTTAAAAGTTTAAAAGATTGATAATGGCAGAATTAAAAATTCATGTATAGTTTATTGGCAAAAGCCATAATTTAGCCCCCCCTTTTTTTTTGTATGCAAGTGTAATGAGTGGAGGAATCCAACAAATGGTGAAGTAAAGTGCCCTTTGGTTTACTTATGTTATTTATGTCAATTATTGCGTGGAGGGTTGAGATAGAGATAAGATAACAACTTTTAAGTTGTATGGTTATGGGATGTACATGTAATCCTGCTTTGTATTGGCAGCCTGGAGCTACTTTTGAATTGAACATCGAGCTTTTAGAAGTGGTGCAGCCCGAAAAAGGTGGGGCCTGACCTGATTCGGGAGCCAGATTTTGATCCTCCACTGGACAAGAAGTTGAGCATTAGCTGACCGATTCTTTTGGAAGAACAAGGAGAGGCACAGCCTAGTCTTACGTTAGGAGGTGATTTTTTTCAACGGAACCTTGAGTTCTCTACTCGCGATTATTTTCAATATAATGAAAATGTTTAGACCAGTTATTTGGTAATTGGTATCTTTTCTTAGCTTGACTCATTACGGCCCTCTAAAATAGAATAAAACCTCCACTCTTCTTGGTGCCAAAACGCACCAAATTTCTTCTTGGGTCCTTCGGCCATGTCACCTTTTCTCTGCCCCCCTCCCCCCTCTCTCTTTAGCTTTTGGGTCTGGTTGGAAATTAATTTGAAGGAGGTAGAGGGCCTCTGATACGGAAAACGTGACAGCCTTATTTGTATATTGCCTGTTGTTTTATTAGCAAAAGGAAAAGCAGAAGTTTCAAGTGTTGGATATCGTTTTCAGAGAGAGAAACGCAATAAATTGGTGTTGTTGGCAAGGGGATTGGATGGCTGGCTGGCTGGCTGGCTGTCCCAAGTGTCACTTTGTGGAGCACAATCGAGGATTTTCCCTCCCTTGATGCGTGGAAAGTGCCTTCTCATTGCTAGGATTCCTTCAGGCTCCCACCCCCTTTCTTGACATTTTCTTTTTAGTCATCTTAGTAAAAGGGAAGACCGACTCAAATCAACAGACTGTGTGTCTACTCAACACGTTGTTGGTTTTCCCCAACTTCGGGTTTAGTTCAACCCCACTTATCAACAAAATGATGTCCCTTTGAGCGAATTAGTGTTTTGTTGTTTTTTACTGTGGACCAATAAGAGTGATCCATGAAAGAGAAATCAGTTCGTGGTAAGTTTGAAGATAATATTGAAAGTTATGGGACAAATGAGCGGGAGATGCGGTATTTTTACTTTTTGTAGCACCTAAATCCAACTACCAAAATGGAAAATGGACTTACTGCTTATTTGTTGACGGTTTTGCAGTTTCTTAGATGACTGATAACAGTGGTTTGGAATTTGGATTGAACCCAAATGGCTTATGGCGCAGAGCAAAGACTTTTGTTGTTGGAGGGTACGGTTTTGTCCAATATTTACTCTTTTGATACGAAACTGAATTCGTCGTTTTCAGATATTTGTCATCATGTGAATTAAATGAGTATTGATTGATTTATAGCGTTGGCTGTTTCATGATTCGAGCAAAATTTTAATTTAGATTGGTCACCGCCTTTGAGGAGGTAACTCGTACGTCTTCTATTTTCATTTAATATGACACATTACTTTCTTTATTTAGTCCTTTTCTTTTCCTCTTCTGAACCCAACTAAGGAGATCTACTCATTCATACTTCTGCCTTAAAATGTTTGTTTTTTTTTTCCCTCGAATTTTTGAAGGGTTTAAACTCATCAGGAAATTGAAGAGGGAGAGAATCGGCCCACTCCTTTCTCATGATGCATAAGTGATTGGGGAGGGAGATGGATATTTATAATTTCATCAGATGTAAATAATGATTTGTAAAATTATATTTTTAGTCTCTATTTTTAACTTGAGTCTTAATTTGATCTAGCTTACCAAATATCATTATCATTAGTAATCACTAATGAGTAATATGAATACTCTATAAATTATTAATGAGATTGGTTTTTTTTTTAGTTTAACACCATGAGAGGTATGGATTCGAATCTCTGACATTTTGATCGATGATGTATTTTAACTAGTTGAGCTAGGTTGAGATTATTTTTAGTTATTTTATACATTTCAACTAAAACATGGCCTTAATTTAGATATATTTTGCCAATTTTATATGGTTCTGGTTAATATTATGAGTTAAAATTCATTATAACTCATTGCAAACACAAAGTAAATATAGAGAATGATGATTAAAATACATACCAATTTGAAGTAAAGTACAAGTTTGATATAATTGCTACTTGAGAGAATTTACATGGTGGCGTCTGTGTAAACGGCGTTAGAAAGAATTGAGGTGGGTCCAATCACAATTCACAAGTTCTGAAAGGGAGAAAAAGTAAGCGGATTCCCCAAGTTATAAAACCCCCTAAAATCCCTTCGAAACGACAAACGTTACGCCCACAGTTGATTCAAAACGACTGCCCCTTCCCAGCTCTTATCGGTAATAGCCTCTTCCCCGATCTCCAGCCGCTCCAAATGCGTCCCTTTAGGTACCTCGCCGGTGCGAATTCCTCCGCCATCTCCGACTCGGCGGAGCCCGAGAGGTACGACTCCGACTTCGTCATAATCCTCGCCGCCCTTCTCTGCGCCTTGATATGCGTTCTCGGTCTTGTTGCTGTGGCTCGCTGTGCCTGGCTACGCCACCTCACTGGCGATGGCGGCGGCGACAGTTCCACGCGTCCCCCTCCGCCTCCTGCCTCCAACAAAGGTCTCAAGAAGAAGATCCTGAGGTCCCTTCCGAAGCACACCTTCACCGCTGAGTTCGCTGGTCAGTTCTCAGATTGCGCGATCTGCCTCGCGGAGTTCGCTGTCGGTGATGAAATCAGGGTGCTGCCGCAGTGCGGCCATGGATTTCACGTGGCCTGCATCGATACGTGGTTCCGATCTCACTCCTCGTGTCCTTCGTGCCGTCAGATTCTGGTGGCGAGTCAGTGCCAGAAGTGTGGTGGTTTTCCGGCCAGCTCGAGTTCGAACGCTCAGACCGAATCCAGAGTGAAGGAGGAAGGAGAAGATAAGACGAATAGGTTCTTACCTTAGCCCTAGGTTTCTCTTTAACTACTGCGATTCTTGTTCCTTCCTTCCTTCCTTCCTTCCTCAATGTTGTAAATAACTTTCTTAATCAAATTCATGTAATTACTAGAAATTGTGGACGTATTCAAGTTGTAAGCAAAGGCGAATTCCCCTGAAACTGTAATCGGCCGCCTCTGATAGTTTTGTTGTGACTATTGACTTCAAATCTGTCGTCGATCTCCAGCCCTCGGAATGTAATGGAGACGGCATAACTTTACAGTACAGGCAATGAAATCAAAAAGGGGAACAGTATGAGTATCATGTGGATGGTGGACATTGTTTTGTGTCGACAACAGCCAATGTGATTTGTTTATTTGCATCTTGGATCGTATTATTTCTCTGCAGGAAATGGCATCCGCTGCATCTATTTTCAGAATGCCGATTTTTCCCTTTCTCGTGCTGTGACGTGAAGATTGAAGACCCGAGATGCGAAAAGTTCTGAAAATGGAATAACACTGCCTGTAACTGCAACTGCAACTGCAACTGCTCCCTTTCTATATTAAATAATTGCAAATTACGAATCTAAATATTACCTTCCATGCCCATTCCTACCTTCTCCATTTTGCTTTCTCCTCTCACCATTCATAATTGTTTAAAAACTAGTTTTCATCTCCGAACTTTTCATTTACTTTTTAATTTACTTCTTTAACCTTTATATATATAAATTAGTCGGTCAAATTACCTATTTTGCCCGTGTTTTTCTACCATAAATATAAATCTTTTTAAAAGTTTGAATTATGTTTGTAATTAGTGTCAATGACACAAAACATTTGGACGAGGAATCTGAGTAGCAATTCTTGTTTTACCAATCTTAATTATCTATTAACCCCTTTCTAACACGTCCAATTAGTGTCAAATCATATTATCGGAAACGTAGAGTATCTTATTGTGTTTCATCTACCGATATTAACATAGAAATAAAATAATAAACATAATCTCAAAATTAAGATCGTAAGCACGGAAAATTAAAATGATAGACGACATTTTTTTTAATAATATATTTTTAAGAAATAAAATAAAATTACTGTAGAACAAAACTTACAAAAATTAATATTTTGTAGGGAAAAAGGTCGGTATAGTGATGGGCATCAGGAAATAAAAATGGGTCCCTCTGGATAATGGAAGGAGTGGCGATCCAATCCATCTAATTTCATAATAACAATATTGAAGGAATCAAATCAAACCCCAACTTTTACCAAATAGTAAAACTTTAACGTATATCTTCGATTTAAAAGTTGAATATTTGAATTTCTATATCTTGAACTAAAAACTGTTTTTACCGAAACGAAAATTATGGTACTCTTAAAATGAAAAAAAAAAAAAAAATTATTTAATGATGGGTTAGTTAGAAAAGAAATAAATAGATATTTTTTATTCAATATATTGGAAAATTTCCCACTTTTATCTCTGAGCCTTCTGTCCTCTCTGTCTTCTTTCCGCTATGAAGTCTGAATTCAACTTTGTAATATCTGATTCACATGCATTCTTTCTGCTTTCCCATTAACACACTTTTTTCTGCCACTTTTGAACCAACACAATTATAACAATTTCAGTACATTTCCCTAACAATTTATATTAGTAGTCAGTATAACTTAGAGATTGCAACATGAGATTAGTATATGAATTTATTTTTTCTTAATTTACAAATTTAATAATCTGGGGATTATTTAGATTTTAGCTACACCAGACACGAGTATTATGATTATTCCTCCTTTTATATTCTAAATCTCATTTTAGTTCCTTTTTGGTCCTTATTGTTGTTTTGACATTAATTGTTAAATATGTATACCAATATGTTGACTAAGACAAATATTAAAACCACATAAGCTAACTAAAGTAGGTATGCTAGGTGGATTAATGGCAAAATAACAACAAAAATCGTAATGATTTTTTTTTTTTTTTTTTAAGTTTGTATAAATTAAAATATATAATTTAAAAGTTGATCTAAAAAGGGAAGAAGTTTCAAATACAATTTACTAAAATCAACCAATAAGATAATTGAGGTTCAACTACCCAAAAGAGTTGGTTTAATAAGTAATGTGAATAATTTTTTTTTTTAATGGGAAAATTTTAATTTTGAACCTAAACTTGTCAAATTGTATCATTTTTTATCTTAAATTTTAAATTTCATCAAATTGAACCTTAAACGACTTAGATAAGTGTTGCAATCTTAATCCTAAACTTGAAAAGTGTTGTAATTTTTACCATTTGATAAGTGTTTTCTTGAAATGTCGCAAAATTTTTTTTTTATCTCATATGTGTTTAACGAATTATAAAATAGATATTAGGAACAAAATTGATAGAATTACAAATAAATGAAATTAGAGCTAATTTTTTTTTGCTAAAATTTGTGAGTTTTGATAAAGTTATTCAAGAGTTATTTTGTGCAACATTTTGTTTTATTTAAATTGTGAGTTTACAAAAGTTTGCACATTATTTTTTTGGGGTTAAAATTAATACGCGAATTAGCTGAAATTGAATAGATGGTTAAAATTACAACACTTATTTAAATCTGGCGCTTAATTTGATGAAATTGAAAGTTTCAAGTGAAAATTGGTAGAAGTTAACGAGGTTTAAGGAGATAAATAGATTTTTAAAAAATAAAAAAATATAAAGAAGGGAAGTAGCCATGTGTAGCCCCTTGTTTTTTAAAATATTTTTTTGACCGTGGGAGCTGGAAATGTGAGTTAGCCAAAAATGGAAAAAAATTAGGTGGAATTGCATTATTGGAGGCTAACTCTGTTCTTAGTTTATGTGCAAAGACAAACTGTCAATGCAAATGGAAATGGATTAGAAGATCAAACTTGTTCTTATTATATATGTAATGCAAACAAATTGCAGTTAAACCCACTACCTAATTCAATTTTTTAAACTAAATCCCAACATAGTTGAATTTATTTTCTTTTTAATAATTTAATGCCACAACATGAACTACTATTGCCACCCTTTATCATTCTTTATTTTTCTTTAGTGTTCTTTAACAAAAATTGTATCTTCAATCTATCATTTTATATAAAAGAGATGGTTTATTGTAATATGAATCGATAAATAGTCTCAATCTTTTGAAGTGAAGATTTAGCATAAATTTATAATTGGTATTTAAGGTTTATATATATATATAAATGTTTTTTTTTTCCTCAAACGCATTATAGGCCAAAGATTGTGTGTTAGGTCAAAACATTAAATATATGTTTTTTTTGAAAAACAATTCCATTTTATTATTCCATCGCATTTGGAGCCGTTCAATAAATAAATAAATAAATAATGAATTTCCCACCCACCATACTAATTTATATAGATGTATACATCTGGCAGTCATCACATGGGCATCACATTATTACTTGATGTCTTTTTTTTTTTTTACTCTTGGTTTTAATTTCCACTTCGTTTGCACACGTGGCACAAACTAAGCCAACAAATAAAACCCATTAAAAGGAAAAATCAAGAGTCACATAATATAGGGTCAACTTTAAAAATAATAATGTATCTTTAGAAAATTATTTTAAAAACTTATCAGTGTATCTTTTTTAAACATATTTATTTTGAAACTAATGATATGACAAATATATATATATATATATAATAATCATAAATCATAATAATCTCGGGGCAAATTACCTATTATTGTCATTAATTTTAAAACAATTGTACCTTTTTTTTTTAAACTACATTATTCCTAAAGTTAGCTCATAGTATATGCTAGTTTCGTAATATTAAACCATGTGAACAGTTGATACCATGAATCATGAATTATTTATTAATACAGTTAATAGGACTGAAACTAAATACAATGAGTATGGAACTTAGATGTTTTAACAAAGGTCTAGAATATAATACAAGACTAATTAATTTCACGTCACTTCGTGGGGTATGATATAGAAAAGTAGACATCATCAACACATGATGTTCAACAAACTTGTCAGGAACATGTTTGGAATTGCATTCAAAGTGCCCAAAGTAGCTTTAAATCTCCCTAAAACATTGTTTTTGTAGGTAATTGGCTTGGTTTCACATTAAAAAATAATTTGTTAAAATTTGAAAAATAATTTAAAGACATCTACGTTATGTTTATAAGATTAGATTTAAGTACGTCTGAGTCTAAAAAGATTAAATTTATCCAACTCATATTTTAAACTATGCAAAAAATCAATTAGTTATAAACTTGAGTTTGTGTATGAATGACGTACTTTGAAAATTCGTGATTTATAAAAGTCAAGATATATAATATGTAGAAAGTGAATTCAACGAGCTCAAAATCACATAGCTAAAGTCTTATATACTTTAAGGGATTAGCAAACATATATTTTAAACTCATCTTTATTAAATATACTCAATTTTTCAATCTCCAATCATACAACCCTAACATGGAAAATGTAATACGATATAAAAAAAACCATAAAATTGTCTGCATTACGTATAAAAAATTATACAAGTAAAAAAATTCATAAAAATGTCGATAATTTGACTTTTAAAATAAGTTGTAATTTTACTCATATTTGTATTTATATTAATGATATTTCTTATATTTCAATGATATTTTTGTAATACATAGAAAATATCAATGTTGAAACCCTGAAAATATAAACAGGTTGATAAATATTACGTTCAAAGACTATTTCACGAATATTCGAGAAACGAATTCATTAATTATAAACAAATTGGAATAAATTAAAAAACGACACAAGATAATGAACCCGACGTGAATCGAACACGCAACCTTCTGATCTGGAGTCAGACGCGCTACCATTGCGCCACGGATCCGATTATGATATGATCGTACATTTTTTCCTTAATCACAAGAATAATTGGCTTCATATGCCTCCATTACCATTGTGAATGTTTCCCATTTGGATTCGAAGCGAAGGTACTGTTGAAACCCTATCCTTCCCCGTCTCGTTCTTATGCTATGGCACCTCCGTGCATTTTCCTGTCTCCACAATTTTAATTTCCTGCTTACTTTCTTTCAGTATGTTTTCCTGCGCATGTAATGGCATCCAATTGGACTCTTCAGTTACATTCTCATTCTTACCAGGTAAATCGCCGTCTAGTTTTTTTTTTTTTTTTTTCCTTTTCTTTTTACCATGTTTCTTCTGGTTTTATCAGGAAATTTTCCCTACCTTTTGTATTAATTTTTTAGATCATGTGTGCAGCCATTTGTATGGGTTCGAAAGCCTCCTGCTTCGTCCCGCATATTCGACCTTGGAATTGGTTATGAATGCACTGGCATTAGGTATGGACATTTGAACTGCAACTGGAATCGGCTTCATATGGGTCGACAGTCTCTAATTAGAGCGGCTGAGGGTTCTGGAAGCCCTGATTCTGCCCATAATGACGAAGATGATGAAATGATGGTCAAGAGTGGTACTGGTGCTGTGGCTTCCAAAGATTACATTGGAAAAATGCAGGAGATGATTAGTTCGTCGCCTGCCGGCCTTTTCTTGGTAAGTATATATTCTTCCTGGTAGTTTAGTAGTTTGTCGTTTTAAAGAAGGGGCAGAAACCCACTACCTGAATTTTCCTTCTTTATATTTTTGCACATTCGAGAATGGCGTTTGCAATAACTCTCTTCTTACTGTTGTTTTTACAATTTGTCATCACCTAATACCGCAAATGAATGAAACTGTCTCCAAAATGGTCAAGGATTATGGGGCTGATACTTTTTGTACTACGTGCTTGGAACCTGCATTGCATCTTGAATGGTCTTGGACCAATGGTTCATGATATGAATGGAATTAATATAAGCAAATGCAGGTTTTGAACGCATAGAAATACATTCAATTTGCAACAATGTATCATGCATTTTTTTTGTTTACCCTTGTGAAAGAACTCTGAGCACAAATGACGCCTTTTGTTTTGGAGTTATGGGTATCTTACACTCTTATCTTACTCCGTCTCAGATGAACCAATGTTCTAGAAATGGTCTTGCAATTGGTTTTTGCGTTGTAACTGCTTGTTTAGCAATAGTTGCAAGAGTGTATTTGATGGAGAAGTTCAGGAACAGTTATTCCGGATCAGTGGCTGATCTAGTTAGGCGTGGTCAGCTAAGATCTGACAGAAGAGGCATGTATGATTTAAATCTTTGGAACCTTTATCCTTGCGACTTGCTAATATGTTTGTTATGTCCTGTTTCCATTATAGTCTTATACTTTCCTCTATGATCATCTTTTTTTGCAGTTCCAAGCCTTTGAAATACAACGATCCCTTTAATAATCCATTGGTGAAGGTTGACAAAAGCAATTCCTCTGTGGAAATGTGTGGTAAGGTTTATCGATTGGCCCCGGTTACTCTTACCAAGGAGGAACAAAGTATTCATCAGAAACGGAGGTCTCGAGCATATCAGTGGAAGAGACCAACGATATTTCTTAAGGAAGGAGATTCAATTCCTCCTGATGTTGACCCCGATACAATCAGGTGGATTCCTGCAAACCATCCTTTTGCAACAACAGCTAGTGATATTGACGAAGACTTGGCCCAGAACAATGTGTACCAAAAGCATGGTGTTCCTTTCCGTATTCAAGCTGAGCATGAGGCTTTGCAGAGAAAGCTTGAAGCACTCCAGAGTGTGAGTACCTCTGATTCACTGTACTTAGATGCTGTGGTGTTTTCGTGCTCATTCCTTAGTTGATAAATTCATATATCACATTTTCTGGGTGTTAATAAGGAATTTTTATGTTCACTCCATGATGGAATTAATTCTCAAAACAAAATTCAAGTTGACAACCTAACATGGCTCTCTCTAGTTTGTTTTTTGTGTGCAAAAATAATGACTAACGCCAACTCTATTTCTTCATCTTTGTCCTTTTCTACAGTTTTACCATATTTTCCTCTTTTAATCGGCTGATGCCCTTCCCGAAGATAAGGGGAAGATTCTTTGTACTCAATTATTTGAGCCTTTTTTGGGACCACTTGGTAGAAAGAAATAGATGAGTTTTTGAGGATAAAGGAAGATCCTTTTGGCTTTTCTGAGATTCTCACTTTTGGATACTCTCACTTTTAATACTCTTAATAGATGGTGAAAGTTACATGCTCTTCCTTTGTAATTATTGTTTGATTTTTTTTTTTTTTGGTGCGAACTAGAAGTGTTTATTTAATAAATTTTCCTTGACAAGATTTGAGGCCTTCCTCTCCTTTTGTGATTTACTTTCTTCATTGAAATAAATTTAGCGGCAATCACAAATGTCACTGAAACAACCTTTGGTTCCGCCAATACATGAGATTCAGATTGTATTTCTCGATGGTGTGAATTGTGACCTTCAAGAACTACATCTCATTGGGTTGAGTTTTACAAACATTTCCTTTGCGGATGATAGCTGATTGTGTTTTTGTTGTACATTCTAGTTCTGGGTATTTAATTTTGAGTTTATAATACGAAAAGAATTTATAGTATACTTGAGACAATAAAAAAACTTTTCCCATTTATTTATATATTTCGAGGGAGGAATTTGGGGTGGGTGTTAGTTTGGTTTTGGGAAGAGATTCATGGATTTTGTTGAGGTAATTATGCATAGGAAGTTTACATCTAGACGATTAATCTTGTGATGTATGATGAATGTTTTAATCTTAACTACATCAACCAAGTGGCTCCTCTTTTCTCTCCCATCCTACGTTATAATCATTAGTTTGTATGATAAATGATTCTTTTTTGTTATCAATTCCCTTTACCTGGTCCTTGAGTTTCCTGATCAATCTTAATATGAAATTAGTTATTCAAGTGATGATGCTATCTAGCTATTGTATGGTCATTTGGTATAGATGTCTGTCCACCAAACTGTATTATGAGCCACCCTTGTATATTTATATTTACATTTTCTTCAGGAACAAAAACTGAACAATATATTTATAGATCCTGGAAACGTCAAGGATTTTGAGAGGCCTTTTAAGTCAAAATCCAAGTCAGATGAGCAAGTGGAACAAAGTTTTTCAGATCACCAAGCTGGAGAGTCAAAGCCTCCGAACTCGGGACGTCTCCCAAATTCTTTTGGGGTTCAATCGACGCCTGATGAAGCACAGAACTCCTGAGTTCGGGTACGCTGTATTCATTATGTTCATAGATGTAATCATTCTGAACAACCAATCTGATTTCATCTGAATCTTTTTGTTTCTTTCGAATTTGTGTATTTAACATGCAGGTTCCCTGTAAATAGGATTAGCTTGCAGTTTTGTGGTTAATGTTATATGCAGAACGCAGTTAGTTATTGAGGCGCTGCCCTTGTTTCTTAGGTCATCAGTGGTGATTCGATGCATTTCTGTTTTGGGGGATAAACTCTTAAAAAAATGTACTTTTATTAAAGTGGGGAAATATAATAGCTTCTGGATATAATTGGTTAGCTGGATTCTGCCTTCTGTCTAAAACGCTTTCAATTGTTGTATGAAAACTTACTTCATGGGCTTACTCTCATCAAAAGTGAGTTCTAATTTTTCAAATTCTGCCTTCTTTAACAATGTGATGGGTTCATGAAATAAAATAATACGACTTAATGAATGGAAGAAATATATATTATGATATTATTAGAATTTTTCTCACGAATCACTAATTAAATAATATAAGTATTTTTCTTGAATACTGAAATATATATTATGATATTATTAGAATTTTTCTCACGAATCACTAATTAAATAATATAAGTATTTTTCTTGAATACTGAAATATATATTATGATATTATTAGAATTTTTCTCACGAATCACTAATTAAATAATATAAGTATTTTTCTTGAATAC
>JAOANK020000064.1:211084-229104 GCA_026257165.2 Telfairia occidentalis | reverse complement strand
GGGGGCGCAAAGCTTAAAGTTATTTTTGAAACATTTTCCTAATAAAAGGGTGCATGAGATGAAAATGAATAGATGGTAGTAGGGTGCGGTACCTGGAAGCTCCCATGGCTCACATCGATTGAGGTCTACTTCAGCAATCTCGACTCCGCAGAAGTTGGCTTTGAAAACCTTAGAAGCCAAGTAAAATGTGATGAGTTCCTCATCAGTTGGGTGGAACCTGAACCCTGGAGGCAAACCCTGCTCGTTTAACTCCTCGCCATTTAGTTCAGATAAAATTTGGTCCATTGCCAACATGGTCTCGTCCGCACAGCCAATGCCAACACACGGAGAGAGAAGAAAGCCTTGGGGCCGGGGAGGAGAGAAGTGATTGTAAGGAGACGGCAAATTATATAGGGATGATTATAAAGCACTGAAACCAAAGTAGTAGAGAGAGAGAGAGATATGAGGAAGGGAGGGGGGAGAGACGTAGAATTGAGATTCTTAAAATGCTTTCATGGGGGCCTAGAGAAACGCACCTGAAAAGGGCCTTCCCTTCCCAGACTAGGTAGCCAACAATACTATATTTTATTGGTATGTTTGTTTTGTTGGGAGAAAAAAGAGAAAGGGAAGGAAAAAGGGGCGGTTTGGTAGGAGAATGTTAAATGCAAAAGTTAGTCTGATTATGATAGAGGGATTTAGGGGTACGTAATGTATGTTTTGGAGGGTAAAAGTGAGATAATGCAAGGAAAAGGAAAGAAATGGTGAGATGAGGATCATCAGACTAATTCATTCACTCCCAAGCCTTCAGGAACTGGATAATACAGGTTATACACATATATATATATATGGTCATTATTAAAGAACAAAGAAATACAATGAAAGGAAGGCCATTGGATATATAATAGTATGATGAACAGTGGAAAGGAGGGGATGGAAGGAGGAGTGAAGTTAATGAATATAAGGGAGGGGACAGAGTAGAATGGAATAGAACTAAGGGTGGGGCTGTTGATTGTAATAAATGATTTGAATGGTTTGGTGGGCTGTTTGTTTATGCAATGAAATCAGTCGGCGTTGCACGTGTGTACGTATCATCACCTAATAATAATAATAATAATATTTTATTAATGAAGCCCAGAATAGTTATAACCAGTGGGTGAAGTAAAAGATAACACAACTGCAAGGCCAAAGATCTGTGATATGATAGCCGAATAGGAATAGGTAGGTTTACATAAGCCTATGAGGGCTGCCTCTGCTTTCGTTTGGTTTTCTTTAATTACTTTGAGAGCTCCCTGCAATGGGGACACTCTTCACTGTGTCTCACCCACACGTACGCCCACATCTCTATCTCTAACTTTGCGTTTTAAATTTAATCAAATTAGGAGACGTTGTCAAAGGAAAAGGGTCAGTGCGGGGGCCATCACAATTTAAGACATTGCACACTCCAATTCAATGCAGCCGCTGCTTATGAATGGTGTCGTCTACACAAACGAAAAATGGAAGAGGAATGAATGAATGCATGCACTTGCACGTGCCAAGGGAGGCTTTGTTTTTGTTATATTGGGAGGATGCAAGTGAAAAGACAAGTCAATGTGTATAAAGCCAACAGCTTGCGTGGGACCTCAAATTATCCTCCATTTGTCGTTTTTAAATTTAAATCAAATCCCACCACTCTCACAATATATATATATTATTATTATTATTACAAAGAGGAAGGAAGGAAGGAAGGAGTAAGATGGGGTGGTTCCAGGAGTGGAGCTGGAGGCCACGAAGGAGAAGAAAGAGTGCAACTTTTAGAAAATACAGGGACCACTCTGCAATCCAATAATCTGCATTGAGGTTTTCAAATAAAATCGAAAAAATATTCCGAGGAATGATTGGGGTTTGTTTTCAATATTCATAAAAATAAAAAACAGATATATTGGGGCGTTTGGGTGGAGAGTTGAGTTGCAGAGAGCAGAAGGCAGAAGGCAGAAGGCAGAAAGCAGAAGGCAGAGTGATTCTCATTAATGAATTCAAAACAGAAAACGAGAAGCGCGAGGCCATTGCCATTGCCATTGAGTATGCGTCATCTTCTTCCATTTCTATGTTTGTTAATTAACAACACCATTAAATAATAATGCTTATTCCTTTTTCCATTACAGCTGAATAGTAGTAGGGGCAGAGTTGGTAATTTTTTGCATAAAATAGACTTCCTAGGGGCAGTGCAGGTCATTTCTCCAATCTCTCAAGGGAAAAAAAGAAAAAAGAAAGGCCCGTACGAAAAGGAGCAGGAGCAGGAGGGGGAGTGGGGAAAGAGGGACCACGAGCCGTTGGGGAAAACGGAAGGGAAGAGAGTAGAGAGGGAAAAATAATAATAATAATAATAATAATAATTGGGGAAAGAACAGAACGGGTGAGTGAGTGTGTGCGTAAGACTGAGTGAAGTGCGCAATTATTAAACAACAATTGTCTCTTATTTACTCCTCACTTCACATTCTCCAAACTCTCTTCTTGCTCTGTCTTTGGGCTTTCACCCCCCAGGCCCAGGCCCACACTACAGCCCACCCCTCACTCAATAATTTCCCTATCCACTCACCATCCATTTAAAAGCTGTTTTTTAGCCAGTGCTTTGGTTCACGGATTTGAAAATGTCTGCGCTTCTTGGACATTTTGAATGCTACAGACAATTAAATTTCAAGAGCTTGATTTGTAGATTTCAGATTTGTAGAGACTACAGTTTTATAGAGCCATTGTAATTCTATTATTTCAATCTATGAAACTGTCTCGATAATCTACCAAATATAGCCTCAACCATAAAAGTCAAACCTATGAAACTAAGTTCCTTACCACAATCAAGTACGATTAAACATTTTTCTTCCAAATTAAATTGATTCCTGTACTCTACAAATTACAATGCAAAAGTTCGTAACCTTTTATTATTACTTTTCTATCAATGCAAAAACAATGTTTTCTTTTAAAAAGGGTTCGTCTTTACGTCTCTATGCATTAACGTTATTACAATAATTGGATGTCTAATAATTTATTTTACCAATATATTCTAGCATTAAGATACAGTTAATTATATAGTGTTAATCACTCATAGTTTGTTAGCTATTATACTTAAAAGTAATAGAAACAATGCTATCAAATTTTCCAAAAATGAGAAAAAGGATTATGAAATATGTAGTTTATATTTTCTGTTTTTTTTATGTATAAAGAAAATATTATTCTTTAAAGACCGAGAATAAAAAGTCATCAATTGATTTTTTTTCCTTTAATAAAAAAATAGAACCGATTAAAAATCTCTTACAAAAAAATGAAAATGACACAAATATCTCGATCCCACTAAACTCCAAATTAAAAAAATTATCCTTCATTTTCTATTAATTTATTAATCTTATATGCATATATAAATCCAGCATACATGCGTATATATACACACATCTAAAATTTAGAACAATAAAAATTTTATTATTTATTATTTTAATTGTTTATAAAGAAAACACAAGTTTCAACACTACTAAAAAAATAAAATTAACCATTGCATATGAAGTGATAAAAATATTTTGAGGATGCGAATTTAAAAGCACAACTTAACTCTTAACTGAGCTCCTCCTCATGGATTGGATCTATTTAATAACCCAATTAAAAATGAGAGAGAGAGGGAAAAAAATTCTTCCTCGGGTATGGAGCTAAGTAAAGAGTTAGTTATTTAGCAAACAACATGAATGAGAATGACAGAATGCGTAGATTCAAAGTCAGTTAATACTCACAAACCATTCTTAAAGACTGGGTATCAATATTCCTATATATATTATATCAACTTTGCTTGTAAGCAACACCTACTAAGCTGCACACAAACACATTATTCATTCACCCCTTCCCTTGTAATATAAATGATTCCCTATATCTCTTCGTTTCCATCCAACCATTCTTTCTGTCTTTCTCCATTCAACAACTTTTGCAAATTCCAAAACTTGAGATCTAGCAATGGCTCTGCCAAAATTACTGCTTCTAGCGCTGTGCATGTCCCTTTTTGTCGTATCATTTTGTGGAAAGGACTTTTCTATTGTGGGTTACTCGCCAGAAGACTTAACTTCCATGGATAAACTTATTGAGCTATTCGAAGAATGGATATCAAAGCACGGCAAGATTTACGAGACCATCGAAGAAAAGTGGCATAGATTTGAGGTGTTTAAAGACAACTTGAATCACATTGACGAAACAAACAAGAAAGTGAGCGGCTATTGGCTTGGACTTAATGAGTTTGCTGATTTGACGCACCAAGAGTTTAAAAAATCGTATCTTGGACTGAAAGTTGATTCGTCTCGAACAAGGCAATCCCTAGAAGAGTTCACCTACAAGGATGCCGTAGATTTGCCCAAGTCGGTGGATTGGAGGAAGAAAGGAGCTGTCACTAGCGTTAAGAACCAAGGTTCATGTGGTAAGTAATATATCAACTTCTTCCATTTTGCATTCATATATCTATCTCTACCTGATAAAGAAGAAACGAATACTGGGCAGTAATTTGAATGGGCTTTAAATTGGACAGGAAGTTGTTGGGCATTTTCGACAGTTGCTGCAGTTGAGGGGATAAATATGATTGTTAGTGGAAATTTGACTTCGTTATCAGAGCAGGAACTAATTGATTGTGATAGGCCTTACAACAATGGGTGTCATGGGGGCCTCATGGACTACGCATTTTCTTTTATAGTGTCTAATGGTGGACTTCACAAGGAAGAAGACTACCCTTATCTAATGGAGGAAAGCACTTGTGAGAACAAGAAGGTGAGACTACCTACTAGACCCCCAAGAGCCCATTTTTGGACATTACATTGGGCTAGACATATAAAACCATATCGAGCTGATAGCTCTGAAAATTGCATATTTCTTTTCGACAGGAGGAACTGGAGATAGTGACAATCTCTGGCTATAAGGACGTACCAGAGAACAATGAGGCCAGCCTCATAAAGGCATTGGCACACCAGCCGGTCAGCGTGGCCATACAAGCTTCAGGAAGAGATTTCCAATTCTACAGCGGGGTAAGCAGAATTTGGACTTCATATAGATATTGTCTGTACTACTTTTTTGCTCCAACGCAGCTATTAACATTACAACTATGTGCAGGGCGTTTTTGATGGACCCTGCGGAACAGAGCTTGATCATGGAGTCACAGCCGTTGGATATGGGTCATCAAAGGGAGTGGACTACATCATTGTGAAGAATTCATGGGGACCCAAATGGGGAGAGAAAGGATACATAAGAATGAAGAGGAACACTGGGAAGCCTGCGGGGCTCTGTGGAATCAATAAAATGGCTTCCTATCCTACTAAAAATAAGTGAAGAACTTAACTATGTCTTGTTTCCCACTATATATTCCAAAGACATACAATGAATTATGGAACTTTGACTTTATTTTTTGTTTCTTTTCTCTCTATCCCAAAGACATACAATTCTGAAGAATGTCTATTGACATTTGACACTGATATTGTGAGAGAAAAACAATGAATTATGGAACTTTGTCTGATACTGTGTTCGACTTGACATAACGAATGTCCAATTAGATCATGTGTACTGAAGGATTGAATGCGAAGCCCCAGCAGGGAAAGAAACTAATTAGCTTTAGTATTTGTGATGACCGAAATTACTTGAGAGATTCTAAGAAATATAGTTCGCTTTAGTTAATTAGTTAATAGAATAGAAGTATTAAAATCATAGTTTATCAGAGATATTTGATAATTAATTTGGTCGATATAAGTCAACTCCTCTACCATTTTTAATTCCTCTTCGATGAGATTACTAAGTTTTTCTAAGTCATACATATCAAGGAAAATATCAAGTTTACGCAGGCAGTATAAATATACATAAGTTTAAAGGAAAACTGATTAGATTATCAGCGGAAGAAACAGATGTAGCCATATATCAGATAATATCCAACTTTAATATCTATGACAATATGACATTTAATGATCTAATATTCTAACAGATTTTTGATGTTGAAGTTTGTCAAGAAATACACTACAACATCACTGCAATATCAGGCATAATTGTATTCGTCGTCGTACCTGGAGCTGCAGTCATCATCAGAATCACCATCGAGTTTCCAGAACCTTGCATTCCGGAATGAAAGCTCCACATTCCGATTGCCGGAACGCGGAACCAGAATGAACCAAAACGAGAGTTCTATCATCGTCACCGTCAGGCTGCCTGTTCTAATGGTAATGATTTTATCTGTTCGATGATCGTCACGATCGGAGTAAATCCGAACAGAGATCAAAGGCACCAGTGCAAAGGCTCATCGTGGCAATGACGCTTAATTTGAAAGGGAAGACGTGAATTTTGGCGGTACTAAAGCAGTTTGAGCGCCATAGATGACCTAATTACAAGACTTGAATCGCTAATTTTATTTTCTCAAAATTTCAAAAAAAAATTATAAATTTAGTCTAAACTTTTTTAATGTTGTGATTAATAAATTTTTAAACTTTTAATTTATGTTTAATAAATACTAAATTATTAAATATTTTTTTAAAAACTCATACTTTTATTAAGAAATAAAATTAAAAGTTCATAAGCTTATGAGTCATTTTAAAATTGATGTACTAGACAAAATATTGAATTTTAACCTTTAAAAAGTTATCTAATTAAATCTTGTTGATGAGTCAAAATACACACTCTATTGACAAACATTAGCCTAGATTTCCACAGAATTCTCATTACACGATATTACAGAAGAAATAATGTATACACAACATCTTATATTTAAATTCTTCCAAATACAAAACATCGTACATATACATATATATTGATTTTACATCTCTAAATTGTAGAATCACGGAGAAAAAATTTATTCTACGTACGTCTTGAAGATGGATGATGTAAACTAAATGTCTAAGCTATGATATGAAGAAGCTAGCATAATTAAACAATTTCCAACCTACAATATGTATTAAAATTTACTTTCACGTGTACTTATAGTTACGTAAAATGGGTATTCGTATCTTCTTATTCATCACTATTAAAAATTTGACAACGATTTTCTATTTTAAAAAACAAATTTCTTTTTAGTTATAAAAAAAATTAAATAGATGTAAAATTTTGAACGGTAGTGGTAGTGAATAGAAAGATTTTTACAAACGGGTATATGGAGCTAAATATGGTGGTAGCTAAAGTATGGGTGTGTAGGACACGTATTTTGGTATGGAGAAGATTATTGTAATTGTAATTCTAATGAATGGGTGTAGTTTGAATGGGAATAGAGGAAGAAGGTGAGGAGGTGTGGTGATATTGAAGGTGAGATGGATTAACAGTGGAGCAAGAGCAAGAGGAAGAAGAGCGAAAACACCTGAGGAAACAAATTCCGTCGTATTCATCTTCCTTCTCATTCTCCTCCAACGACCTTCCAGTGGTTTCTCTCGTGAAAAAATACGTCACTCCCATTCCCAACAGACTCACCCCGCCCAGTATAATCAGCGCCGCAACCATCCCAATCTCTTTAGACGCCCACAGGAATCCCACGGCTCCGATGATTGCACCCATTTTGCCGATGGCCCCGGAGATGCCATGGCAGGTGGATCTGAACCGGGCCGGGAAGAGCTCGGCGGGGAGTATGAAAGTGGTGGTGTTGGGCCCGAAATTGGCGAAGAAGAATGTCAGGCAGTAGATGATCATGAAACCAACGTAGTGTTTGTGATGGTGATCGTCAGAGTCAGAGTCAGATTCAGAGGTCCAGAAACTGTCGTAGGGGATTCCAATGGCGAAGTAGCCAATTGCCATGAACAAAAACCCCATCATCTGGATTTTAACTCTGCCCAGTCGGTCAATAAAGTAGACGGCGACCCAGTAGCCGGGGATGGTGGAGCAGATGGCCACAATGGCCTGGAGTCTGGCCTCGTTGAAGGCGTCCCTGTAAACGTTGACGTTTTGTTTGGGGCGTAGGTACTGAGTGTAAATTTTGGATTGAAAGAGGTTGCTGCTGTAGAAGACGATGTCGACTAGGAACCAAGCGGCGGCAGAGGAAAAGAGGTCGCGGCCGTGGCGGCGGAGAAATTCGTTGGAAAAGAAGGAGAAGTTTGGGGGATTTGAATCGGAAGGGGAGAGATTAGGAGTGGTAGCAGTGTCTTCTATGATATCAGCCAACGACACATCCAACACTTTCTCCATGTCCTTCGCCGCTTGTGCCACATTCCGCTCTACCAGAGCTGTGTATCTAACATTTAATATGAATAAATTCAGATTGTGAGTTTTTATTTCTTTTATGATTTTAAGAATATTGACCTTTTTATGGTTTTAAAAAATTCAATTTCGGTTTCTTATTTTTCAATTATACACTGAAACTTAATGAAGGAATTAAGTCACTTGAGAGAATTTGACATGTTTGTTGACTTTCTTACAAATTTGAAAATAAATAAGAAATTTTCGTCGCTTAATTATTGTTTAAATTTCACCAACTACCTAAATAACACTACGGCACTACCTCATATACTTACGATCAACCAATAAACTTTTGATATCCACCAGCAAAAACAATATAATGGAACAATACTTTAAAATATTGTTTTTTAAAAACAAATTATATATATTGAAAAAAGAAAAATTGTGTTTCGTGCGAGTGATTGGAGAGAGAGTTGGTAATAGTATAATGAAAAGGATATTTTGGTTTCTAAACTAGGATGATGAGTCATGATATGAAGAGGAAGTGTTAAATTATTTGAAAGATGAGAAAAAGTCAAGGGGTTCATATTGGCTGGGTCCGAATTCCTATATTTCCAAAAATAAAATTGGATGAAAAAAAAAAAAAAGGAAGGAAGGAAGGAACCTGGCAGTTTCGGGCATCATCATTCGCCAGTAATAAGTCATGGCCGCGGGAACGGCGCCGAGCATCAAAATCACCCTCCAAGCAATATCGGCCCCTTTGGGCGTATGATTATTCGGAGGGTAATTAGAGGCGCGATCGAATATGGAACACACGATCATGGTGACGGTGGAGCTGGCCAAGATCCCAAATCCCTGCATCGAGAACACGGCCGCTATGAAGGCTCCACGTGTGTTCTTGTTGGCGAACTCCGACATTATGGTGGCCGACAATGGGTAATCTCCCCCAATTCCGAGGCCCAGAAGGAACCTGAAGAAGCCTAGGCTGAGAAGGACACAGGTGCGCGTGGTGCAGATGGAGAACCCACATCCCGTGGAACTCATCACCATGAGTCCCAATGCGAGTCCGTACACGCGCCGCCGTCCCACCCGATCCCCGAGTATCCCGAACACCACTTGACCCATCGCCGTCCCGAGAAGGGCCACCGCCAACATAGCCGACTTCACGCCGGCCGGAGTCTCGTAGTTCTCGCTGTCGTTGTCGTTGTCGTGGTGGTAGTACACCCGTCCGATTAGCGTCATAATCGGAGTGATGCTGAAAAGATCGTAGGCGTCGGTGAAGAGCCCCATCCCGGCCACGACGATGGCCTTGAAATGGTACAATTGGGTTCTCGCAGTGTCCAGAGCCGAAAGCACTTTCAGCGCCATTTGCTCAATTACGGGTTGTTACTGAATCAGAATCAGGAAGCAGTTTGTGAGGATAGAAGAAGGGAAAGGATATGAGAAAAGAGGTGGAGAAGAGAGGGAGAGAGAGAGAGAGATAGCGAGGGAGGGAAATTTCTTTTGATTTGATGGGAGGTGGGGGGCGTGGACTATTGACCAAAGACGGAGTTTTTAAGTCCAGATGCCCTTGAAGATGCGGATCAGGGAGCATTTCTCCCCTCCCCTGCCTTAGGATTCCATTGTTATTTGGATCAAAGCTGTATCGTCATCATCTATTAAATCCGCAAGAAGATGGTTTTATTTGACTTTTCAAATTGGTTTTTGACTTGTGCTACTCTATTTGGTTTATCTTATAGCTTCGTCATTTCATTTCTTGCCTCTTACATTTTCCTCTATCTCTGTCCATCTGTCTGTTGTCAGTTAGTCACTTCATTACTGAACTTCTTCCATTTCTATGTTTTAAGTATTATATATGACGGAGCCACTGAGAATAATTTACAAAACATTTTTTTTTATTAAAAAAAATCAAAAATAAAAAAGCAAAGGGAATTGGTAATACCATATTCCCATCCGACCCGATGATGTTTACGCGGTTTTCGAGAAGAATAATGAAGATTTCATTTTTACTGTCTGAAAATTCGAGATTCATAAAGTGAAATGAAGGCCAGGTGGCTCTTCTCTTCATCGATCGCTCTCCAAATCTCTCTCTGCCTTTGCGATTCATCTCATCGTCATTTCTTTTCTTTTTAATCAAGCAAATTAAATTAAATGGTTTTTTTTATATATATATATATAATTCCACCTGTCCGACTTGTCCCTTCCGCTATACGGCTGCAATGAGCAGAGGTTAAAAATACCAAACTTGCAATCTGGGGTGGCTTTTTCTTTAATCTGTAAAGATGGGATTCTTAGATGGGAATGGAGGGCTAGGATGTGATCAAATTTTGAGGAGAAACTCTTTTCCGCAGGGTGTCTCAGATTAAGGAAGAAAAAGAAGGCGAAGTTGGACTGGTCAAAGCCAATCATTTTGAATGCAGAAACTAACCGAGTTTGCTTTGGCCTTTGAGCCCGCGGATGATTCTTGAATCTTGAGTCTGTTTGATTCCGTACTGTTCTGTTCTATTCTCTCCCATCTGTCTGTGTCTTTGGAAAAAGAAGATTGAGATTGAATCGGGAGCTGTTCTTCTGGAAGACCGATAATGGCCCCACTTTTCTTGTGCTATATAACCCTTCTGCTTGCCCTCGTTTTCCTCTGCAGTCTGCTCTTCTTCACTTCGCCCACCATTTCCGATCCATTTCTTTTTTGCTTGCTCCAACTCAGTCCATTTTAATTAGTTACTCTACTCCCAATACTCCACAGGGACACGACCATTGTGTCATATCGTCCACGACATCAAATCAATTGCCATGGAGGTACCGATCAACATCAAGTCCGATGCTTGATTAATTATTACGTTCTTCGAGCTCTAATTTCTCTCTATTCTCTCCATCTCGACTTACAATATTCTTTGATTTATGATGTATCAGACAGTTGAATTCAAAGTAGAGATGGTGGGAATCCACGAGAAAAGGCTCCGAAAATGTCTGTCCAAGTTGAAAGGTAAGTTAATATTGTTACCAGTTAGTGTGCGTTTAATTCAACGAATAGAATGAATAATGGGGATGAAATTTCAGGGGTGGAGAAGGTGGAAGTGGACGGAAACAGCCAGAAGGTGGCAGTGACGAGCTACGTTCACCGGAACAAGATACTGAAAGCGATGAGAAGAGGAGGTCTAAAAGCCGATTTCTGGTCGGCGCAGAACGAGCTCCTTAATGCCTACGCCACCGCCACCGCCACTTATGGAGCCTTTAGATTCAGTTCCTTCAACACCTTCTTCTAGAAGCTTCGCCTAATTCCTTCGCTTTCTTTTGCTTTTTTCGGGATCGGAGGGTATACCGAGGCCAGCCTCTGTTTCGCTTTGCTTTTTTTTCTTTTTCTTTTTTTTTTTTTTGATAAAGTGTTTTGCTTCTTTTTTACACCTTGGTTGGCAGCGAAATACGGTGTAGGACCATCAAATATATATCAGAAATGAAACAATTTTTTTTTTTTTATATATATAAATTTGGCTACATCTCACCATACTCTATACTCTATACTACCGGATTGAAAGTCGAGTAAAATATGGTATAAATAAACTTTGATAAACCCGTTCACATTTTTTATCTTCAAAACAATAGGAACCTCTCATAAGTAATAACTAATTTAGGATTTTTAATTTGAAAAAGAGGCTTGTATGTTTTTTTTTTATACATAATATAGCATTACATATTACATATTAAATATTAAATATTGGTGAGTTGGACCAGATGGAGATGTACGATGTCTGGAAGGTTGCTAGGCTCAACTTGTAAAAAACTACTAAACACTCTACATTTCTAAATAATTAATATGACCAAAAATCAATATTCCTATGGTCTGTATAGAGACAGCTCAACTGATTGATTTGTGGAATGGAAATAAAAATGCTAATACTGTATTTTTGCTCAAACTATTTCAGAGTATGATATTTTGAATTTCTTTTACTAATATTTTGAATCGAATTAATTTAAATTCAATGTGTGGTCCATCATTTAACAGGGATAAAAGTAAATATTATATATATAATAGTTGGCTACCCACGATGTACATTAATTTTTCCATATACCACAATAAAAAATTTGACAACTAAAAGAGAAATATAAAAAATATAAATCTTTTTCCTTTATTAAAAAATTAAAGAGTCGTCAAATTTTTAACAATAGCATGCAACTACGTATTCTTTTATATATACTAGTGTTTAGCACGTACTATATACATGATATTTCTAATTTATTCTATCAAACATTTAAATGAATGATTCCTCAAAAAAAAATGATGAACTTGCCAATTTATCCTAAATAATTAACATTTTTTAAGAATTAAATTAAAGAATTTTAAACATACATAAATTTTTTAAACAAAAATACTGACAACATTAATTATTAATTTTTTTTTTTTCAATTATAGAATAAAACGAAAACATATGCATGAGGGAATGATACATGTGGTTTGTTTTTCAACTATTTTCATCGTCAATTTTAATACAATATTATTATGATTTCTAGACAATAGTACTTTGTAATTTGTACAACAGCGTTACGTTAGTGTTATAGGTTATTATACTCTACCAGGGTAAATTTAAAAAACTTTAAAGGAAAGGGAATTGAGGAGAAAAAGAACAATAAGAGGAGAAATATGCACAATTTTTTTCTTTTGTAGAAAAAAATAGAATAGTGAACTCTTTATATAGTTATAGAAGTTGAATAAGGTTGCAAAACTATAAAAATTTCAGAACTTTTGAAATTTTATGTATGATTAATTGAAATTAAAGATAAGTGATATGAACATTTTAATTAATTTTTTTAGAAATAAATTAACAACACTTTTCTATTCAATATTTTCCTTTTATACATTCTTGTCCTCCGTTATTCTTATAAATTCATTTCAATATAGATTTTTATACTTTTTTTTTTTTGAAACGTTATTAAACTATTAAAATTCTTTAAAAAAAACCCAATTAGTTATAATTAAAAGTAAAGTCATATATTTTAAATTAATTTTTGAAATAAATTAAAAAAACAATTTTAATTATTTTTTTTAGAGATGCCAGTTGAGAAAATAGATAATAATAAAAAACTAATATGGTAGGGTAGAGAAACAAATGAGATCGGGAGAGAGAGAGAAGTCGAATTGAGAGAGGAAGAGAGTGAAATGTGAGAGAGAGAAACGTCGATTTAAGTGAAGTGGGCCTTTTTTACAAAAGTGAAGTTAATATTGTCCAACAAAAATTTACCCATCCGTAATTTTATGTTTATTATAAATATTAAGGTTGTTTGTGGGTTGAATTTTATAAAATTTTGGACTCGGATCTCATTTACTTCCTTTGGATAAAATTTTATAAAATTTTAGATCAAGAAATGAGAATTTCATTCACTTTGATAGTGTTTACCAAAATCAAAGAATGTGAATCAAATTTAGGACCCACCTCAAATTTGAGAATCACTCTCTCAAAGGACAATTTCATTCCCTCCAAAAAGGTGATCAATCTCGTTCTCATTCCCTATTTTGTGAGGCCCACGCCATATTCATTAATTATTTTACACACTTTACCTCTTCTCTCTTCTTAATAATTGTCATACCTTTTTAATTAATTAGAAATGCAAACGGTTATTTCTGCAATCATCATTCATCTAATTCCAATTCCAAATGAAACTAAGCAACTAACATGAATGTGTTTTTAATTCCGATTCCAGACAACTCTTAGTAAACAACATCAGAAAAATAAAATTTCATTTCAATTAATTTCATTCCGATTAATTTTCATTCTGATTCTTCTTCATTCTGATTGAAGGGAAGTAAACAATACCTAAATTCAATTGTTCGAGTTGTAAACTTATATAACTCAAATAACCTTTATAAAGCTATGAACTCAAATCAAACCAACTCATTAATTAGTTCGATTTCATCAAGTTGCAATCAATATTAACACCTTTCAATTATTAATTAGAGTTATTTAGTTTTCAAATATGATTTTAATTAAGAGTGTTAAGTAGAATTCAATTGCTTGAAATTTTGAATGACTAACTTAATTAATACTATTTAGTTTGAGTTAAAAGTAGACAAAATTTAAAGTGGAAGTAAATTTTAAAAATAATAAACATATATTCCATAGTAGGTTGAGTTGGTTCAATATAGTGAATCAAAGAACCAATTTAACACAACTGAGTTGGAAAAGAAGAAACTCAAATCAATCGAAATTAATTTTCAACTAAATTCATACCATATAAGTTGAATTCAGTTACTCGAATTTTTTTGATTATTTTAGATTATAGATTATAAATAAATATAGATATATAAAATATTGTTTAACGATTTTGTAGAGAGTGCCACGTGGAGTTAATAATTTAATAATGGTGGTTTTGTCATTCACGCATTACTCGTTTAAAAAAAAAAAAAAATCATGCTATTAATTGTCAGGAATAACTGTCGGTGTCTTATTTAAAAAATAAAATAAAATAAAAGATAATAATATCGGTGTTTTAATTATAATTATAGATACTTGAGACTTCTAAAAATGAGGAAGACATGATGAAATGATCAATTTTTATTTTCCCAATTAATAAAGTGACATAACACCATCACCGTGTAAGTTAATTTTAACGTTTTGTGACAACAAAAAGTTTCATTTAAAACAAATGAATACCTAAAAATGAAATTAAAACATTTTAAAAATCATAGATGAAATTAAAGAAAAACCTAAATATTAAAGACAATTAAGTAGTCAACGTACAAATTTTAGGGGAGGCCCACTTCAAATAAGGAAGATGGTGGGGGCAAAATTTCCCCACTTTTTGATTTTAGCACGCCTCTCTTTCCTTTTTTTCCCTCCCCTAACCCCAACTCTTACAATTTCTTTTTTGGTACAAAAGGTAAAAAAAAGAAAAAGAAAAAACAAACAAAATCAATTCATGATGGTTAAGTCATGTTAGAATATCTCTAGACACTCAAAATAGGTATTCTTTCATTCATATTATTGAGAATTGGTGTCGTCTCGGTCTCGCATGAGTCCCAACCCTTATGATTTATCTTTTATGACTTATGCACCAACTAATTAATCAAAATCATCCCTTTTTTTTTTTTTTTTGAACAATTAATCAAATGGTTACTTTAAGAGACAGCTAATTTAATATTTTCTTAATAAAATTGACCCTTTTTTTCTGATAAAAACCAAAAAATAATTATTAAACCTGCCAGTTGTAGAATAAAATATTGAATGATAACAAAATGGAATTAGTTTTAAAACCATCGCAAGTTAAACGAAATAGGATATAGGACTAGATCTATCGCTACTCAATTTAGCCATCGTCTTCTCTCAATTCTCTGCAACACTTTGCTCGCTCTCCGAGTCTTCATCAAGGACGCTGATAGTGATACTCTCTGTAATTACTCCAGAATCCGATCGCACAAGATGCATTTGGGTGCCAATGAAGGCATAGAAGGCAAGACCTTCGCCGTTACCGGCGCATTGGGCTTCGTCGGCTCCGCCCTCTGCTTAGAGCTTGTCCAAAGAGGCGCTCTCCAGGTCCGAGCCTTTGACCTCCGACCAGTCTCTCCCTGTTCCGACGATCTCAAGATTCGCGGAGTCAACATCGTCCAAGGTCCATCCCTCTTTTCAATTAGGGCCCCCTTTTACTGTCTATGTTGCAATTAACCTCGGAAGTGTGATTAGAATCTCTCCGCCGTACGCATGTACTTTAATCTACCTTTCCTGGGCCAATTTTTTTTTTTCTATTTTGTACTGTTTCTTAGTTTTATTTTTTGTTTTCATTCCTTCCCCTGAGAATGGTCTCGACGTGAGTTTCCATGATTTGCACATCTCTTATCTTTCTCCATTGTAAAGTAAAAATGAGTGTAACAGCACGAGGCTTCTTTCGACGCTAACTCTTGCAGTCATGTAGGGGATGTTACCTGCAAAAAGGATGTGGAAAGAGCTCTTCGTGGTGTTGATTGTGTTTTCCACCTGGCAGCATATGGGTTATCAGGAAAGGAAATGCTTCAAGTTGGTCGCGTTGATGAGGTTAATATTAATGGAACATGCCATGTCTTGGAAGCTTGCCTGGAATTTGGCGTTAGACGGCTTGTATATATGAGCACATATAATGTAGTGTTTGGAGGTCAAGAGATTGTTAATGGCAATGAGGGGTTACCTTATTTCCCAATCGAAAATCATGTTGATGCATATGGTCGAAGTAAATCCATTGCAGAACAATTAGTTCTGAAGACCAACGGGCGCCCCTTAAAGTAAGTAAATTGGAAATATAGATAGTTGTTCTCTTACTTCCATGGTTTTGATTACTTGTATTGGTTTGCTCTTAGTGCAATCATTAGGATATCTGCTGGTGTGACTGAGACTTTGTGAAAGGAAAAATGAAAAATTGATTAATTAATTGTGGGTATCCATTCAAGTTGAGGTTGAATAGTTTCATGCTCTAGAGTGTACAATTACATTAGCTTAATTATGCTTTGCATTTGTAGGAATGGGAATGGGAAATGCCTTCACACCTGTGCTATACGTTCTTCTGCTATCTACGGACCTGGGGAAGAGAGGCATTTTCCTAGGTTGATCTCCTTGGCAAAGTTAGGCTTGCTACCATTTAGAGTTGGGAAACCAAGTGTTAAAACTGACTGGATCTATGTGGATAATCTCGTGCTTGCTTTGATATTGGCAAGTATGGGACTTTTGGATGACATTCCTGGTAAAGAAAGAGACCCTCCAATAGCTGCTGGCCAGCCTTATTATGTCTCAGATGGTAACTCTACATCCACTCCATGTAGTTTGCTTAAGTATAGTGCTGTGTTGTTTCCATTTTTGGTTAATGGGGCATTAGTGACAAACTCTCTATTTTCATCAGGTTATCCAGTTAATTTTTTCGAATTCGTTCAACCTCTGATCAATAGCTTAGGTTATGACTGGCCAAGTTTTTACCTGCCTGTTCCTAAAGCTCTTCTCTTGGGGAATTTTTTCACCGCATTGTACACAATATTATATCCGTGGCTGAATAGACGGTGGCTTCCACATCCCTTGATGCTTCCTGCTGAAATTTACAAGGTTTGTTTATTATTCGTTTTATGGTTGTATCTGTAAGCTTGCAGATGGTCTGGCTCAATGTTTGGACATCTCGTTACGACCAAAGTTTGTAGAATGAGTTCACAACCAAGAATGATCTCCTTGACCAACCGAATAATGATCCTTGGTGACGTGCCGAATAAATATAACGATTGTCAATCAATTTCTCTCTGAATCCTAATTGTAAGTCGTTTTCTTATATTGATGCAGGTCGGTGTCAACAACTATTTCTCATATCTTAAAGCCAAGGAGGAGCTGGGTTATGTTCCAATGGTGACTCCGAAGGAGGGCATGGCTGCGACCATTTCATATTGGCAGGAGAGAAAAAGGAAGAGTCTTGATGGGCCAACAATACATGCCTGGTTGTTTTGTGTTGTTGGAATGAGCATCCTGTTCTGTGCTGCTTTCCTTCCAGACGTTGGACCTGTTCCATTTTTCAAAGCTATCAGCCTTTTCTTCTTCAGGTCAATTCAAATGGTGAGGATGGTGTATCTTCTAGCCTTTCTAGTGCATGTGGGTGAGGGTATTTATGCGTGGTTCTTAGCAAGAAAGGTGGATCCTGCTAACTCAAGGGGATGGTTTTGGCAGACTCTAGTTCTAGGCATTTTTTCTTTGCGCTTATTGTTGAAAAGGGCTGGGAAGTAAACACGTTCCTTCACCTATTATGTACAATTGGCAAACGAGAGGCAGCTTGAAAAAATGTGGAGGAGAATTTGATTCATGAAACGTTGCAATAATGCCATACTTGAGTAATGATCTCTTAATTGTTTTGGCAGACTCTAGTTCTAGGCATTTTTTCTTTGCGCTTATTGTTGAAAAGGGCTGGGAAGTAAACACGTTCCT
>JAOANK020000064.1:159312-195725 GCA_026257165.2 Telfairia occidentalis | reverse complement strand
GAGGTCCTCAAAATCCTGTGGTTGTGGCACGGTCAATGAAGAGTTTGGAATTACTGTTTTATTCACAATATAATTCTCTTTAAAAAATAACAATAATAAAATAAATTATGCTATCGTCTAGGTATTGATTGCGTTTGGACGGTGTGCGGTAGTCGGTGGAGATGCAGGAATTTTGTTGGCAAACATTTTATAATTTAGAAGAAAATATAGATATTTTTTAAAATTTGTTAAAAAAGAAAAAAAAGAAGAAGAAGAAGAAGAAGAAGAAGAAGAAGAAGAAGAAGAAGATATATATTTATATATATATATATATGATGAAATGAGAACGACGAAGAGACGTATTTAACAGAGACAAGTAATTGCAGAAGCCGTAGTGGGTGTTTGGGCAATGGCGACGGTGGCGATGAAGGGTAAAGTTTGTGTGACAGGAGCTGGAGGGTTTATAGCTTCGTGGCTTGTCAAGGTTCTTCTATCCAAGGATTATATTGTCCACGGAACTGTCAGGGAACCCAGTAATTACTGTCTCATCACACTTTTTTTCTTCTTTCCATTCGCTTATATAATAATGCCTTTGGGTTCCTTCGGGATTTATGTTTTGAACTAATATGTATCAAAATTCATTGAATCCACCTTTTTATCATCAAATTTGGACTTCCCAACTTTCATCTGCTTAAGCGAATGCATGTCTGTCTTTAATTTCTATGAAGAAAAAGAGGATCAAGTTGCTCATTTTGATTTTCCCATTTTCGTCTGTATGGCCGACAAAATGGTACATTTTTTAATGTCTCGGAAGGGAAGGATGTGGTCTATGGGCCTCTCACAGGTTTTGAATTCACTTTATAAGGGCTACACTATAGAAATTGAGGCGCGCATTCTAATGTGATAACTTTTTTGGAACTTGGATGCTGAACACACTGTCCCCTGTTCTGGGAGCTGAAAGAATCTATTGGACAGACTCCTGTCAAAAAAATGGCAGTGGAATTTTTATTTCAACCGTCTCATTTTGGTCGGAGGGATAGTCAGAGTGAGTCAACTCTTAAAGGTTCAATATACAAGAGGAAACATTGGGAAGAACTCAAAATTGCACATGTAGCATAGAAGTGCATATCTGCGTGAGATCAAAATTGGATTTAGGCGATGGAAACTGTTAATTTCCACTGACAATGAGCCCTTTACTGCTGTTAATATTGAACTGATGAGCTTGAGAATCCATTATGAAGTTTGGTTTGGACGAAACTGCTTTTTAATTTATAAGAGTTATGGGGATGGAAGCTAAGGGAAAAGGGGCGTTGTTATTTTTTTTTTTTCTTTTTCATCAATTGATACTAACTAGCAACTAGGTTTGCAATTATGCGAGGAACATGAAGAATGCTCGTGACTTTGAATAGTTGGATGACTAAAGATTTCGAAATTTGAAAGAGTCGATGTGAGATTCAGAGTCAGTTCAGAGTTAACTGAGAGTAGTTTTCTGATACATTGTATTGGTTGAAAGAGGAATCTCTTTCACTAAAGGTTTTTCCTTAGGCTACTATTATAGGTATAATTTTATTTGCTTTAACGAGGATTCTTAAAATAATGTGCAGGGGATGCCAAGTATGCTCACTTGAGAAAACTTGAGAAAGGGACTGAGAATCTGGAATTGTTTAAGGCTGATTTACTGGACTATGAGTCCCTGCGTTCTGCAATTGCAGGATGTGATGGAGTTTTCCATGTTGCATGTCCAGTTCCTTCCACAGCTTCATCAAACCCGGAGGTAATGCCTCATCATGACATTCTCTTTTATGAACAATATAGTGATGCAACTCTAGGCACGAACAGTGATTCCTATCAATATCAAAATGAAAAATATTCACAGTCTCCTCCCTTCTTTTATCATTCAATTGATGTATAGTCTGATAAGGCCTAGAAAAGCAACACTTGACAATGGTGGTAAAGGGCTGCTGCGCCCAAAAGCATTTATTCACGTAAAGAGCCTAGCTTGAGCCAGTATGAAGGAAGAAGAAAGTTGAACTTGTAGAGGTAGCCTGGTGAAACTTCATCCTATATTTTATGTGAGTCAGTCATTTGACTTCAGTTTAGACCAGACTGGCCCTGGGAGGAGAGGATATATATGTTTGGATAAGAAACATCTCATTAATGAAAAGCAAACTACAGAGGGAGAGGGAAGGGTCTAATGAACTCTTCTAATGACTTGAATCATAAAGGAAAATTTCTTAAAAAGGCTTGAGCAAGAATCTGATTGGAAAGCTATTGTTGTATAGTTTTGGGAGGGGGCTGTCTCTACCCCTGGCCCCTAGGCTTCTCGAAACTAGGGAATAACAGTCTCGACAGCCTAAACACCACTAGAACCGTTAAGAAAAGATCCTATTGTTCCTTTCAATCCAAAATTTTGTAAAAGGTAGTCATCATAGAGTTAATGAAAGAACTTTTGTCTTTCGTCTTGATAATATGACCTGTTATAAACTGAAATAAAAGATCAATATAGCCAAAGAGGCAAACTGCTGGAACTTGAACATGATAGTCATTCAAAAGTTTTCTTTGAAAGAATGATAGTCAACGACACAGATAGCTAAGGTGAGATTAACCATCAAAACTGATTCTAGCAGTTCACTTGGCGTAATATTGTTTATAGAGTGCTGTGCTCTCTGTCTCATATTTTGGTTAATATTACTTTCAGAAAGAAATGATTGAACCTGCCGTCAAGGGCACACTTAATGTGCTTGAAGCGTGCGTCGAGGCGAAAGTTAAGCGAGTAGTTGCAGTATCCTCTCTTGCTGCAGTGTTATTCAATCCAAGTTGGCCTCGAGGTCAAGTAATAGATGAGAGTTGTTGGTCCGATAAGGAATACTGCAAAGCTAATAAGGTACTTCAACAGAAAAATACCTTTATAGTTTAACATATTGGGTGTACGGGTAAATTGTGATTTTACTTCATAAGATAATTGCAGAATAAGTTTATACTGTGATTTTATACGGCTATCCACATTCATGAGTATTCTTCAAAATTGTACCAGAACTGGTATTTTCTGTCAAAAACAGAAGCAGAACGTGAAGCCTTGGAGTTTGGGAGAAGACGTGGGCTGGACGTTGTAACTGTTTGTCCTAGCCTTGTTTTCGGGCCGCTTTTGCAGCCAACAGTCAACGCCAGCAGCTTGGTTCTACTTAAGATTCTGAAAGGTACTAGTTTTTTTATTCATATGCATGTGCGTGTTTGATATCACCTCGTTGGTTCACCGTGGCAACATCAAAAAGTCATCTTGAAGCAAAAAATACCAATTATGGCCTTATGACCTCTGTCATTTATTAGTAGGCATAAGCAACAATTTTGTATGAAAATACAAGACTTGATTGTTGGTTACAATGAAGAGTAAAGAGGTTGGGCATGTAGTAGGAGGTTTTGCTGAAAAATATGTAGGAAGGTGAAAATGCAGATGCAGCTGGCTAGTTTATAGTGTATATAAAATATAGTCTATTGAAGGGGGGCGTTGGGTTTTTGCAGAAGGATGCGAGTCGATGGAAAACAAAGTACGAATGTTCGTAGATGTACGAGACGTAGCGGAGGCATTAGTTGTTGCATACGAGACGGGTGAGGCAGAAGGTAGGTACATTTGCACAGCGTATAGCATGGAGACAAGGGAGGTGGTGGATGTACTGAAGAGCATGTACCCTGATTATAGCTATCCAAAGAAGTAAGTTTAAGAAAGTACGGTATTTGGTTCCTTTGTAATAATTTGAATGAAAATTGAAAACGGGTGGGTTTCAGGTTCAGTGAAGCTGAAGGGAACATGGAGTCGATGGTTGTGAGCTCGGAGAGGCTGCAAAAATTGGGTTGGAAGTATCGGGCGTTGGAGGAGACGCTTGCAGATGCTGTCCACAGTTTCAAGGACGCTGGCATGTTGCACTGAACACTGGCAATCCTGTTGTTTATTACATCTGTTTTTCACGTTCACCCACTTGTTTTTAAAATCGCTCGACACTCGAATCTTTGTTCAAACTATATGGCTCCAGCGTCTTATGAAATACTCAGTATTAAACTCCTTTTATACGCTCGACAAATGGAATGAATGGGAATTTCTTGTTAATACAAAATCGGAATCAACAGTGCCAACACCCATCCATTGTATGTCGAAAATAAATTTACATTAATCGTCAATAATGATAACTTTTTAAATTCACAAGTGTCGTTGATTTAATTTTAGTCGGGATGACTGTTTCAATCTTTACTATATATATCCTCTCAAACAAAAAATATTCCTTTTACTATATGTATGTATATTTTCAGTATATATACATATATATATATATTTTTTTTTCTCGGTTTTTATTTGATAATATTTCATTCAAATTTAGGATTTACGGCCGCCCAAACTTGTATAAAATTTGTAAAAACCAAGCAGACAATATACATCCTAACCTGATTTTATAGGAGAACAAAAAAAAAAAAAAACCCATAATTTGGAGAATGCAAAAGATTTGATAAAGGAATTCAAACGAAAAGTGAAACAACATTTCTACAACGGAGTTCCATTTGTCTTTGGGTACAGTACTGTACTGAGATGTTTGTAATGGGTGTTGTGGTTTGGAGTTGGCGCGAGTGAGGGTTAATTTCTGTGTGGTATCCGGTTCCGGAGGGGTGTCCTCAGTTGCTAATCGCTGATCCAGTTTGTCCTGAGGCTCAGACAGCTTGTTTGTTGTGTTGCGTTGTGAGATCCATCAACCATCATCCATGGCGACAAATTCACCGCTCCAAGATCCTTCCACGGATACTTGCGCTAAACAACCTCCTGCGGCCTCCCCCGCACCTGTCACCCCTCCCGTTAAAATCGAGACTCCTCCCTCCGACTCCGCGCAGACCCCTTCCACAACCACCGCTCCCACCCCTGGCCTACAGGACCTCCCTCAATCCGTCTCTCCCGATCCAATTCATCTTCCCAGCTACTCCAGTAAGTATTCCTTCCTCCCTGCATACTCTGCAACCAGCGGTGCGACTTGTTTTTACGTTTTACTCTTCCTTCCGTCCTTCCCTTAATGTTGCACTTTTAATTTCTCCACCAGGATGGTTCTCGTGGAACGGCATTCACGAGTGCGAGCTTCGCTTCCTTCCCGAGTTCTTTGATTCACGTTCCCCCTCCAAAAACCCTAGGGTTTACAAGTACCTTAGAAATTCTATTGTCAAATATTTCAGAGAAACCCCTTCCAAGAAGATCACCTTTACTGATATCCGAAAGACCCTCGTTGCCGACGTCGGATCCATTCGTAGGGTTTTCGATTTCCTCGAGGCCTGGGGTCTTATCAATTACTCGCCATCCGCGCTGAACAAACCGCTCAAGTGGGAGGACAAGAACACCAAGTCTAACGCCTCCCTTTCGCACACCACTGAACCTGGAGCCAGTTCCGCAGATTCCTCGGCTTCAAAAGAGGCTTCTAGGAGAGTATGCAGCGGTTGCAAGTCTATTTGCAGCATTGCTTGCTTTGCTTGCGACAAGGTTCCTATCTACTTGCATTCTCTTTTCTTGTTTTCGCGAATTTGTTTCTGTTTCCTTCCTTCCTCAGCCAATTCTAACTTCTAAGTATTCTCAAGGCCAGCCTTTCACTCTTTGGTATGTATTCATTCCAGGATATTACTTTTAAGTGATGATGATATTAAGGTTATATCTGTAGTTGTAAACTTTCAATCTTTGGGAGGGAGTTTGGCGTAGAGCGCCGAGGCAGCTGGATTGGTTTTTCTTTCTTTTTTTAAAAAAATAATCTTAGAATATCAATTATCAATTATTTTCATTCACTTCGTTGTATACCAAGTTTATAAAAAGCAATGTACATAAAGATATTTTGGTCTTTAATTTGTCAGAACGTCTTTCGGATTGGGGGTTTTATTCGTTGATAATTGCATATCTACCACTTTCAGCAACCACACTATTCTATGAAATCAGTTCCTGTTCTTTGTCTTCCTGTTTAAATTTCTCGAGGACATTGCTGACATATTTTGGTTTTACCTGATAAGTGTCTAGCTGGTTTTGGTTACCTAATGAGTATGGAACTTGGATAGACGTGTTTTTTTAAATGACATGAAATGAAATGATTTAATTTAACCTAATAGTTGTTGCTTTGTACAGTTTGATTTGACGCTTTGTGCAAGGTGCTATGTTCGTGGTAACTACCGAGTTGGTGTTACTTCGTCAGATTTTCGACGTGTTGAGATTAATGAAGAGAGTCGAACTGATTGGACTGATAAGGAGACATTGCATCTTCTTGAAGCTTTAATGCATTATGGCACTGACTGGAGAAAGGTTGCACAACATGTTGGTGGCAGAACTGAGAAGGAATGTGTCACCCATTTTGTGAAGCTTCCTTTGGGGGAGCAGTTTCTTGGTTATTTAGATTCTGGAAATATTGACAACAAGTATACTGTGGTAAAGGATCATGCCAGTGCTGACCTTTTATTGGAAAGTACTGGGACATCTCTTCCCAGTAAAAGAATCCGTCTCTCACCTCTGGCAGATGCAAGTAATCCAATTATGGCTCAGGTTAGGTTTGGTTTTAGTTCTTTCTTTAGCTTGCATTAGTCACTTGCATGTTTGTAATTAAAACAACACCTTGGATTATGGATATCAGTAATTCACGTGCAAAAGGAACCGTGTATTGGAGATCTGATTTGTATGAGTGGTGGAAAAGGTAAAACAAACGTGTATCAATTTGATTCCTTCTCTTGCATTCTGTTTTCTTTTAAAGGAGTTTTTGACAATTTGTGGGATGGATTGGTTATTAATCAATAGAAGATTGACGAAGGCTCATGCATTGACGAGTAAAAGAGATACTTTTTAATTAATGAATTTGGGTTAGTTTGGCTTGAACTAATTTTAAAAAGACAAACGAAACTACTCAACTTATAGTTTGAACCACAAACCATCGTGGACAAGTTCATAATCCAAGTCAACCCAGCTAAAACAGTTTGGATTTGGTTCATTGGAGTTTTTTAGCATACTATTCTTTTGTATTACATATATAATATCCTCTGCGGTAATTTTCCTGGAGTATCTTTGGTTCCTGAAGCTGTATTGCCCCTATTGGTCATTTTAGACTGTCTATGGTTTTCATTTGCATATTGTCGTTGGCTATATGAATAGAGATGTCATCATGTAATTGATATTTATACTCTCAGGCTGCTTTTTTGTCATCTTTGGTGGGTGTCGAGGTTGCTGAAGTCGCTGCACGGGCAGCTGTGATTAAACTTTCTGATGTGGGCTTTGGAGGAGATGGGGAAAGTGGCACGGCTGTCGCTGGGAATATAGGAGAGCAAGGTATTGAGCTTTGTTTCTTTTAAAGAAATTTTGAATAATCATTCGTATGTTATTGAAGTTGCATGGCAATGGTTTGGCTTCAGCCTTGAATAGTTTCCTTTTTGCTATCTGAAGCTGATCTGATCATCTAATAACTTTTCAAGTAGATATTAAAGATTTGACTTCCGACTTAAATAGCTGATAGATGATAAGTTCTACAGTTTGTCACATAAAATGAAAGATTGTTGACCAAAGATAGCTTATAAATTCTCATTTATATTACAAAAATTGAATGATTAGTCTCTTAAAATTACACTATCAGGTTTATCTCATTAAATTTCCCAACTATCTCTTTGCTTTGTTATTTGTAGAATAAATATTTCGGTGAGATTTTCAGAGTTTTCTTTTTTCTTCCTTCTTTTACAAATCACATCTAGTATGCAAAAACTGCTCCAAAAGGAGCAACAAGAATCCGCTCAGTTCAAATAATTACAAAAAGATTTTCCAAAGGAACACCTAAAAGAGTTGCAAATTTAGCCAAACAAAACATCAATTCAAATTTATCTTTCCTTTCAATAATTCTATGATTTCTTCGTAATCACACTCCCTAAGTAATCTTTATCAACTCAAGTTTTTGGTTTCCTTAAAAAATTCTATGACTTCTTCCTAATCACACTCCTATCTTCAACCACATTACACACGAGCGTCTTTGTATGATTTTGGACTTTTGGACGAGCGTTTGGGATTCCTATTTACCTTGCCATCTCAACACCAGCTACTTAGAAAAGTTAGGATAAATCATACCTTGGTATTGGGCCCCACCCTACTACTTCATAAAGTGATTTGCACGCTCCAATGCTAGGTGTAGGAGACGGTCTATGGTCTTTATTTGTTAAGCTTTTCACCTGGAGGCCAGAACTTCGGAGAATCTTTTTCCCATTTGATTTGTTATTGCACAAATCTTATGTGCAATTTTTCAGTCATTTTCTGTCCTTCAAGAGTCAACATGCAGATGAAGAATTTCATCTTTTCTGCACCCTTTCACTTCTTGAAATAACTTTGTTTTCTTTCATCTCGGAGACAGAGAGATCAATATACCCAGTTTTAATTCTCCATTGTACCATCCGGTTTCTGCTAGGCATGATCTATGCCATAGTTTTCTTCCTAATTGGGAATGGCCAAGCTGGTATTCCCCGAACTCGTTTTGCTGGTAAAGCGGCATTTCTTTTCCTGGGGCCCCCAATACTTGAGCCTCCCTTTTCAGCCACCATGGGTTGGCCTCACTTAATAAGGGCCATTAAGTTCAAATGATGGTAGCCACCCACTTCAGATTTAATATTTTACAAATTTTCTTAACAACCAAATGGAGTAAGGTCTTGCTTTTGTGAGCATATTTGAGGTGCGCGCAAGCTGGCCAAACACTTATGAATATAAGAACAAAGACCTAAGCCTCCCTTTTCCTGGCCGTGAATTTGATGCTGCAGTTGACTTGGATGAATTGGCGTCCCTGTTCCATTTCCTTCCCGAAGAAATCTTTTCAAATTTCTTTCCATTATTGTTGCAACTTTACATGGCAGTTTGAACACCAACATCAGGAACTTCTGGATACTGAACGTTACTGACCAAGGTAGTGTTGAAATTTCCAGATTACCTCCTAGAAATGTTAGTTTAAAAATTGAAATGTAGAAGTTTTTTTTCACTTTTCGTGAAGTTTTAGAAAGTTTTTTATGTAGGGGGTCACAAATTTTGTCATATATAATTCTTTACATTTACTTTGCCTCACTGGTCAAACTCGATTCACCCTGTTCATGAGAGATGCAGTGTCAAGAAACATTAGGATGTTTACAAGTTATAAAAAAGTCTGAACTCAATCTCTGGGCGGGAACGTAGAATTTCTACCACCATCCCGTTAATGCAACAAGATAAATGTCTTATATCCCATTGGTGCGTAAGAACATTTAGGGGAGCCGCACGTAGGGTTCTGGAAACTGTTGGACAAAGAGTATAGCACGTGTTATCATTCTAGTTACTTTTTTTGGAATTAATAATGACTATGTATTGTTGGTTGTATGGGAATGTCATATCTCTTCTTTTCTGATTCAGGAAATGATGTTGCATCCTGTGGAGGTAGCACTGCTAGGAGCACATTTAGAGGGTCTTCAGTGGATGAAAATCCAGAGATTGAGAAAGAAGAGGTGGATGTGGAGAGAGCAATATCTCATATTTTAGACGTGGAGGTTAGTGCTTGGAATTCTGGTATAGTTCTTTGTCGAGAAGTTTGTGTTTATTATGCTAATATGGGAGATTATTGTTATTAGATGAAAGAGATTGTAGATAAGGTTGTTCGATTTGAGGAGCGAGATTTGCAGATGGAGAAGGAATTTCAGCAATTAGACCAAATGAAGAGCATGCTATTTGTAGATCAACTAAATCTCTTGTTCCGTAAAGGCAAAGGCTTTATCCCTGCCGTCGAAGACGACGGTAAGAATGTAAGAACGAATTGATAATTGTTGTTGTCCTCTCTGACTTATTTTTGGAAGAATCACAATCGAATCGATGCATGCCTTAGTGGACATGGCATTCTAACAGTTGAACATGTGCTACATGTTTCGTTACTAGTTCATCCAGAAAAATTAAGAACCAATATTAAATTTTAGTCTTTTTCTTTAATTCAATTAAACTTTTTTTTCGAATTTGCCCTTAAATTTTAGAGGAAGAATAGCGGTGTGGGGGTTAGGAGAAGAGGAAAAGAAGCGAGATGAATGATGATAGCCTCTGTTACACGCCATCTAAATATGAAAATAAGGAGGTCCATTTACAACCCAACCCCCCACTGCAGAGCCGCAGCAGGGGTGAGGGAAGATGTCCAAACATTTTATCTTCGATTTTACAAACCCAAACTCCGTAAAACAAAAAAAAAGACGGAAGATTACATATCCCCAAAACTGCCAACATACCTCTGCGGGAGGCACTTATTCAAGAAAAATGGTACAGGTCATAATCTGAAAAACTCATCAGTCATTATCCTCTAGCTGAAGAAGTCAACAAGGTTTTAAAAAAATATCACCAAACACTCGCATTGCCACACAAAATTAGTTCATTACCCTTCTAAAGACGCCTTCCCACTGAATGAACTGGAAGACATAACTGAGAGAACATCTGTCACCGATGCCATCACGCTTAAAGCTGCTTTAAGAACCTCCTGCGAACATCCTGGTTTTACGATAGTCCGAACCTGAAGTGAAAGATGAAGCAAGTTTGATCATACTTAGCTAGAAGGGAAACACAAATAAAAATCACAATAAATTCAACCAAGTGAATACCAACAATTTTTAAGTCTTAATGGCGCAATTCAAAAAGTATTCAAACAAAACCGATATCCAAGTCCACACCTTGTCAAGATATTCCTGTAGTTTCTTGATGCGGCCCATGTAATCCTGGTCCTCAACGCACAGAGAGACGGGCTTAGCATCAGCACCAGGACCATCAAACTGAAGAGGTCCAGGGTTCCTATAGAGATCGTCCGTAAGAAAGTTGCTCGCATTTTGTCTCAATAGCCTGTAATAAATACAATACCGTGAGTGAAGCTGTCTCCAGATCATCAAACCATTAGAATTTGAAAGCGAATGCATTCTTCTTTCCACTGGTTGCAAGGGGTGGGGGTCGGGGGATATGGACAGACTCTTACTCGTATGCTTTCCCTTTCAAATCCACAGTAGCTGGGTGAATTGCAGGTTTCCCAATAGATGACGCTCCAGGATTCTGAGCCCAACGCTTCACAGTCATCATTGCCTATGTATGTTCCATCAAAAGAAATTATTTATATAATTACCATTGTCAACCAGACGAAATGGCATCAATAAAAAACAAAACTTTCAATCATAATCACAATACTGTGAAGTTGGTTATACTGAAATCAACAGAGCATGAAAGGAAGAAAACCCAACTGCAATCGGGGCAGCACCACAGCGCCATTTGTTCACAGGATTTTTCAGGTTAGTTAAAGTAGCCATGTATCCGTTCAAGCCAGCAGCTAGGATATGGTAGCAAACATGCCCAAGAACCTGAACATGTAATATTCAGATGTTTGACTGAAGTTCATATTAAAGGGGCAAATGCTCCAAACTTGAAGACTGCTAATTGTCACATACATAGGCATAGTCACAATCAAATTTTGAAGGTAAAGATCCCCGAGCCTGGTAACCAAAGAAGTGGCAAATGGCATTGAATTTCTTCCCCTTGTAAGTCCCTTCTTTCTGTTAGAAACGCAATGCACAACAATCAGATATTTTCTATATAAAACTAGGCACAGAAAAGAAAACAGCTGGAAAGAGAAAAGCCAAACAATATTGAAGATCAGACAAACCCGACAATTGAAACGTGAAAACTATAGTCCTACTTTTTTTCCCTTCCTGAAAAGCACTCACTCAAGATAACAAGACCAAAAGGCAAGTCATATCAACATCTCCACAGGGATGCCACACAGTGTAAAGTAACAATAGTAGATTGAAGGATTACACCCAAAGAAAAATAAAATGTCTTTATAAAACCAAATGTAGTACGTCTTACCAGACGCTTGTTAATTTCAGCCTCCACAAGATGTGCCAAAAGTTTCTCCGTCTCAATCTAAAGAAAATTAAGAACAAAGGACATCAAGCATCTAAAAGATGTATTGATGCTTTAGTTAAAAGATGCCCAGCATCTGAAATACAATACCTGAGATAACTGAGCAGAATCATCTGATTCAGGGTGAAGTAGCAACTGGAACAATAAAGTTATAACAAACACTAGTGAGATCTCACAACTCACAGTGGACAAAGTTGGAGATACCATTGATTTTGAAAATTAAATAAACATTAACCTGCTTCCTGATAAAAGGTGGCAGAAATTCAAAAAGTGCTGATGCCCAAGGAGAGAGTTGCGAAGAAATATTATCAACCAGAACTCCTTGCCTAATTAAACTGTGAATTTCCTGAAGCGTGCAATAAAGTGCATTATTTCAAGCAGAAAAATCATATAGTTTTTTAAACAAAAAGAATTAATGTATGGTGCTGCTTTCCATGAACCAGAGGAAGGGAGAGAAGATGTTACCTTCAAGAGCGCATAGACTTCAGGAATACTTTCGATGAGCCCTTCTGGAAGTAAGATAACTCCATGGTACTTGTCTGATCATAATACACAAGATCAGATAACCTAAAATCATTACCAAATTATGAGGTTTAGAGGCACAATAAATTGTAAGAGACCTTGTTGTGCTCTAGTCTGGACAGCATCACATATCTGTGTCGTCAAATCAAAAAGAGTAAGTTTTGATGCAGCCACCTCCTCACCAAGAATAACCTGCAAGTAAGCATAGCCAATAATTATCAGACAAGATGAATGGCTATAAACCCTTCAAAGAAGTAACTTCAGAAAAAACTAAAGAGTATCATGGAAAAAAAAACTAACCAAATTTGGATGAGATTGAAGAGTGCACTCCAAAGCAACATGGGATGCTTTACGGCCCATGAGTCGGATAAAATAGTAATACTAGGGGAAAAAAAAAAGGCATATATAAATATTTTTAATAGAATTTTCAACCGCAGAATTTTTTTTTTTGCCTTATTTTTATTATCATATTGAAGGCAAAAGGAAAGCAAAGAGCACGATAAAAACTGCTAGCCCACACATCCATGTAGCTGTTGAGCAATGGCTTCTTTTTTTACCTTCTCCGCAGATAGGGCATCAGTGCACACATTGCTGATTAGCTGAGAATTGACCTGATGATGAAAAAACAGGAAATTATGATTCCACAAGATCATACAATGCTAAATCAACAATATGCATGGCATACAGCAACAGTGATAACTGACAGATTAGAAAGAAATATGAAATGTCTTTCAGTTTAGATTTTCCGCAAAGTATGACTCAAAGCAAAAAAAATCATATAACAAAATCACAGTTCCACCTGGAAAATATCACATAAATTTATACCTTGCATATGGTGTCAAAGCCAACATTTGTTTCAACAAACTGGTTCTTGAGATCGCCATTCAAAGTAACAGGAACCCCTACAACCTGCATGGTTCATTAAAAGTTCCATCAATTCAGGCAAAATCACATCAAGAATGAACTAGTCACAAGAGAACCTAAAAATTTGCGTATAGACGACCAATATTGAAAGCTATTCAGTGATTTCTGTAATTATATAAAGGAAGTAATCTGGATTTCACGAGCCACTTGAACCGATGGAAATTACCTTTGTAGGGCATTTAGCTTCAGCAAATGTTTCGGCAAGCTGAGCAGCATCAGTGTTTGACGTCACTCCTTCAGAAACACCAGATATTCATATTTAATTTTCAAGTGAATGAAACAGCTGGGAAGAGCCAACGAAAGAAGGTTACCTCCAATTATGACAAGACCATCCAGTTTCAGATCTCGGCAGGTCTTAAGTGCAGCATTAACCTGCTCTGTAGTTCGAATTTGATCCTTCGTCCGTCCCAGTAGATCATAACCACCTACGCAACGTGATACTGCTAGTGTAAAAAATTTGTAGATAACGTATCCAAATACCTGCATTCCGCAGTACCACTACATACCTTGATTTTTATATGTTGAAAGAACGTCGTCAGTTATCTCAAGAGTTTTCTGGGAAAATAAACCTTCAGAACCACCTATTGAAAGAAATAACAGCTTATCTCAATTTACCACTGTCATTCAAATGATAATTGCACAAATCACTACAAAAATCGGTCTCATATATAACTTGAAATTAAACACAGTTATAGATGCAGTATGAGCAAACAGCGTCCAACAACTTATTAGCAAGAACCCGTCATCATGCAATACTGATTTACTCATATCAATTTCAAGAGGAGAGGAAAAACTAACCCAGAAAACCAAGCAAAGTACTATTTGGGTTGTGGACTTTGAGAGCATTGTGAAGTCCCCATATGACATTATGCCCTCCAGGGGATTGCCTTCCACAAAAAACTATTCCCACCCTGTTGATAGCAAACCAGTGAGAGGGATTTTCCATACAATATATCTATTTCGTCGCCTCAAAAGCACAAATGAAATATAAATGGTCATACAATCACCGTCTATACACATGCAAGTAAAAGAAAAGATGTAAAAAGAACGGGGGAAAAAGTTCAGATAATTATATAACATAAGACGTTCTAGCGATGGTATGTAATGAATATTAAGCACCAAATGCACGCACCGGATGGCTGGATGTTCAGTAATGATTTGAGCATCTGGGACTTTGGCAGTTGCCCTGAGAAAGTGGGCCAATGGCTGACCGTATGTGTATGGAAATGACCGACTAATGGTGTGGATATCAGCTGGATCCACAGCTGTAGTGGCATCACCAAATTCAACCCTAACTGCTGTCCCCTGTAGAAGGATATAAAGAAGACATGTAAGCACTTGTCCAAATTTAACAATGTACACCTCCACCAAACCACCAACTTAAAAAAAAATAATTATATTCTTCAATTTCAATTGCTTCATTTCCCATAGTACCACAATCGTGAAATTGCTTTTGTCAAGCTAAGTCTGCATAAGAAAGTGCAGTTTCCATGTCAGAACCAAGAGAGGTGAAAAGCAACAAAACCGAAGTCGTGGGCACACATCACACAAACCGAGATATGAAGAGAGAAGATGGATTGAGAACAAAGGAGAAGAAGGTTCATTAGTAGAATGAATGACGGCAGAGTGGTACTTCATATAAATCGAACCAACGTAGTGACAAGGAAATCAAATCACTCTCGGTCGACAGAGAATACTCGGAATCAACAATTTAAAAAGGAATATGCAGGTAGCCTAAAAATCCTTTGGGGTGTGGGGCGAAAAACAATTCATCAAATATTATGTATAGATATCCCAAGCAGTTTTTACAAGAAATGAACGTCCCATCCCGAAAACGACAATGGAACCAAATAATTCATTCAAGACTACAAAAGGCACCAGCCAGAATATATAGAAGGCAGCCTCAGAGTTAAGAAATTGGCAATAGAATCAAGCGAGGGGGGAGAAAATAATAATTAAAAAGAGAGAGAGAGATACATAAAGTTATAAGAAAGAAGTAGAAGAGAAGATCCAGTGATATGATATGAAATATGGCGTAGAATGTCCGCAGATCTAAGGATGAACGGAGAAGGTGATAAGATTTTGGAAAATAAGAGTAAGAGCGATGAGGAAGTGAGACGAAAACATGGGATCTAAAAGAGATGGGAACAAGAAAGGAGAGTAGATTGCATGAAAAGAGAGGCGGAAAGTTGAGAAAAGGAAATGAAGAGAGAACCTGTAGACAAGGAGGGAGGTCGGGTTGGTAGAGGGAGCGGATTTTCTGAAGATCGGAGAGTTGTCGGGGAATGCCGTAATCAGAGTCCATGAGGTTGACGGTGGCGGATGGATCAGAGTGGTCTTCGGTAGTCGCTGAGGGACACTGAGTGAGGGTTTTTGGGTTCAACTTCCGCTTCGAAATGATCCTTTTATAGTGGGACGCTGAAATTTGAGAAACTAAAACAATTGGCTGCACTTGGCGATGATACCAAGCGTTGTTTCGTTTGGTTTCCGTTGGTTTTTGCTTTTGGTGCTCTTTCTTTATCTGCATACATATACAACGCCCACGCTTCAGAACTTTATTACCACTTATGCCATTTCATCCAACTATTTTATATTACGAAATTTGATTATAGGACAAACGTATCTCTCAAGCAATTGGAAATTGGAATCGCAAGAGCAGACAGAGGCTGCAATTTCAAAATCTAACTGAAACTGAAAGCGCCCTTCCACTTCCAAACTAAATCCACACTGCTAATTACTATAAATTATAATGCAATTACAAATGGGCTAGTGGATTGGATAAAACTTTTCTCAAAATATGCTTTTACGAGAAGGAATTACTATAACAATCTTTCTACTACAATGTCACTTCCTTATAAGTCTTGACACTGCACTCCTCGCTAAACCGAACATATTTTAACGGGTTAAAGACATATCTCTTTAATCAAGAGATCATGAGTACGAATCTTTCCACCTCACATGATGTTGAACTAAAACAAAAACAGTGCACTCACTCTCCACCCCTCATATCTCATCTCCTCTTTCCACTTCAAAATTTAACTTTTTACAAGCATTCTATCTCATTTCAAGTTTCTTTATTCATTCTACTAAATTATAATTAATATAAATAAATACTAAATTATTTTATTCTTCTTCAGGTTACTATCCAGCACAAATACATATTTGCTGAGTTAGACATGCCGAGGCAATGTGTTTTAAATCAATTATTCTTCATTTTGATTAATAATTATAATCACATGATCGTGAACTTTTATTTCACGTTTATTAATTGCACTTAAGATTGTTATAAACAAATATGAATCTGTTTTTCTTTATTTTCAAAATACTATCTTAACTTGATCAATAAAATTTCGAATAAAATTATTAGAGATCTCATCTTCACAAACTAATATACCAGACTACGCACCATTCCTCGGATTAACTTTCCGACAAATGATAATTAATAAATCCACGCCCCTACCCGCCACCTGTTTGAGTAAAACGACGGGCAAATAGACCGTCTCTTTCAGAGTGCAGTTTTCTTCCACGTAAAGACGAGAAAAAGTTCATCTTGCAAGCAGTTTTTTTTTTTCTTTTTTAATGTAGAACTAAGTATTAATAATCTTCTCAAGAAGCAGACACTAATTTTAGACCAGAGGATTCTAAATAAACAGTACAAGTTAAAATGGATAAGACCAGCAGCAGCCATATCGTAGGTCCATGGATCCGCCACTGACAACAACAATAAGGACTCGACACCTATCCATTTCCTTTTTCACCATTTGTTATATAGAACGCGAGTAACGTTAAGAGTGTGTTTGTTTCGTTTGTTCATTCCTTCTTCTCACCGTTCATCCAACTTAACCCCTTAAAACCATACTACCATTTATAACGCCTACAACCTTCAAACAAAAATCAAAGCCACACTAGCCGAGCCTCCAAAATACTTGGTTTCATCCTTGTTCTCGCCGCTTTGCATCTCCTAGTTTGTAATGATGAGTAGGAGTATCTGGAGTCATTATTTCCGACCCCGTTTAGAGGTGCGCTTCCTGGACCTTCCTCCGCCATTGTTACTCGTGGAACAGGTTCCAGAGTTAATTGTGGGAGTTGAGGCAGAGTGAACAGGCAAACGGTGCCCACTAACCAAAGCAGGGAACCCAACAGCAGGGATTCTGCAGGATACACAACCATAGTTACCACATCAAAATACAAATCGTCTTATCATCTACACCATTAATTAAAATACACCATTAATCGTCTTATCATCTACAAATCGTCAAATCTGTAGTTACCTCATTCATCGTCTTATCAAAATACACCATTAATTAATCAACCAAACAGATCAACTTATCATCTACAAATTGATCGCCAGAATAAGAGAAGAAAATAGAAGAAAGTTCGAACACGTCAAGCAAAATAGTTGAGAGTTCCATATAGAATTATGTGTGCAATCATCAATCTGGCGTTGCTTATGAGGTAACTACAAGCAGGAGTAACACATAAACAAAGAACCTTCAATGACTCATACTAGGTATGCATCCACTAGGTTTCACATAGTGAAACATAGCACAGCTCCACGAGAACTTTTTAGTGAAATGGCAAGAAAATATAAACATACATGAACTTTAAAGATCATCCTAAATTAATACCAGGGAGAGAGAAATAGACAGAACACAAACACACAAAAAGTAGATTTTCAATTGCAAATTAAATTTATATCACAACTTTTAAGACATATATCACTCAACACAAACTTGTAATCAAATGGCAAGAATATGATGATACATGAACTTAAAAAGATTAGATTATCCTATTTTGATAATATATTCAATAGGTAGTAACAGAAAGAAAATGTCAGTTCCATGCTCGGCACACATCCATTAGGTAGTGTGTCGTGGATGGACAGGTGGGATTGGTTGAGACGTGATGGGGATCAGATGGATGAATTCTATAGATGATACTAGGCGTTTCATTAGGTAGTTACGGAGAGAGAGTGTGAGAATCATACTAGACACACATCATTGTGTAATGTTTGTGGATGGATGGGAGGGGTTAGTGCGGGATGGAATGGAAATGGATAGATAGACGGGATGGGATGGATCAGTTGATCGACCAATTGATCAATAGATCAGTTTGATCTGTTTTACCGAGGTGTAAAGTTAAAGGCCGTATTACTTTCTATTTATAATTATAAAAATAAAATAAAATAGTATAATATAATACAATAATTCTCCTTTCCTCATGGTTGTTTGTAATCGGCCCACCACATGATTAGATAGTAACACACAGGCTGCACGCACAACACAAATTTCTACAGAAATGGCAATATTGGCAAGCATATATAGAATTATAGATACATAGAACTTCAAAAATCTTCTTTCTTTGACACAAGAAACTCGAATAGGGAGTAACAGAGGAAGAAAATGGGTTTTACCTTGAGAACAATTCTAAATAACACCCTTAAACATAAATTGCTTGATTCAAACGTTCAACGAAGTAGTAAGAATATAAAAACACAAACTTATAAAGGATCTGATATAAAACTAAGAATTCCAAACCTTAAAGTTAGTAGTTCTATTTAATTATGAATTCTATAACACTAGGCACAGTCACATGCATAGATGAGATTCGCAGAAGAGCGATCCAAACAGGAGTCTGATGCACGGAGGGCCGAGGAAGAGTCATTGACACCTTCTCCTCAGGTCCATAATACAAGTCAACTTTACTCAAAATTGATACCAAATGATTTCCTTTACAATTTTCCATCTTATGCCTCCTCTTGTTGCAGTTAGTTACAATTAGTGAGACGTATAGTCGGATAAAAGACAGCAAGGGGCATATACTTGAATCTACTCTAACACGCATAGACGGCCCTTTTTAGGAGGATCAATTTAGGATTTGTTTTTTTTTTCTTTTAGAAAATTAAAAACCATATCACATAGAGTAAATGAATGGAGGATCACTTTAAGACTTTCTTCATCTACTTACTCTCTAAGAGATCGGCAAGTTAAGAATACGGATGCGGACAATATCTATAATTTTACCTTTTACTCAATTACTTCTCTTAATCTATCATCCAGACTACCAACTGCAAATGAAAGCTCATCTGACCATAAATGAAATATAAGGCAAACCATACCCAACAAGAGCACAGCAGACTCCTGCTTGGTCAGTGAAGCACCAGAAGCGCCTCCCATCTGTAGACTAAAGCGTAAGGCTTGATTCTCAGCACAGTAACACTGGAGCAAACGCCCCAATCTCCGGCATTCACTTTCAAGAAATTTACTCTTCATCTCTAGATCCCTTACGTACATCTTTTTCCTCTCCCTGGATCTCACAGCGGCATCCCTATTTCTCAGCTGCCTGAAAAATTCGAATTCATATATTGCAGTTATCCCCTTTGAACATCATTCATCATGCATTATGTCAGCTACTACCCAGAAAAGAAGTATCTTCGATCTCGGTTATTCATTCATTTACTATTTTTCTTTTCTGGGAGCATTTCTACAAGTGTTCCTTTCTTTTGGATAAGAAAGAATATAATTGATGGAATGAAATGTACAAACCCGATAGTTATCCAAAGTTACAAAAAGGATTGTCAATTGTTAATAAGAGACATCATTCGGAGTTGAAAACATACAAAATATCTTCGAATTAGGACAACCAGATGAAAGAAAAGGTCATTAAACTTAAATTAATGTTTGATACAAATCATGGTGACTTTTTGCCAAAGAAGTAGGCATTTATTCTTAATCTATGAAGAGAAAAACAAACCCTTACACTACAACTATCCGAAGTAGAGCTAGAAGAAGGTTTTCATGGAAGAAACAATAAATGTTTAATGAGGTTAAGAGTAAACGTAGCTAAACCTCCTAATTGATTACATATGGTAGAATAGCAACTCATAAAAGATTCAGTAGAAATACCTTCTCCTCTTTTTGGAACTAGAATCATCGGCATCTTCACCTACACTGTCGTCGATGCTCGCTGCATCGACCTCCTGCTTCTTAGGATTGTTTAAGACGTCACCGCAATCAGAAACATTGGAATCAACATCGATTACAGCATCGACCCGAGAGGAGCTCCCATGACCATTAGAATCTACGAGTACTTCAGCCATAAAAGTACGGCAGCAAACGTCACCAGGAAGAGAAGAAAGCTTATGTACATCGTCCTTGTGGGAATTGTTAAAGTCGTTACCGCAATCGGAGGCATTGGAATCGACGTCGATTACAGAATCAACCCCAGAGGCTCCTCCATGAGAGTCTAGGAGTACGTCAGCCAAAAAACTGTCGCAGCAATCGTCAATAGGAACAGAAAAACCCTTATCTTCATCTTCGTTCATAAGGGCGTTCTCGATCTCGTTGATCCAGGAAGAAATCGAATCAGGAGATGGGCTGGAGAACGTGTCAGCCGATGACGAGTCTCCCACAATTGGGGGTTCCAACTCCAAGGCATTCGTACACACCGGCAATTCATCAAAGAAGTCATTCCAATCTATCTGTCCTAAAATGTCATCTTCGGAGAATTCTAGATCCTCCATTGAAGGGGGAGAACTGGGAGAAAAGAAAGACACTAGTTCTATCTAAGAGTAAATATTTACAGAGGGAGAAGTAGAGAGAGTCTGAGGAAGAACAATCAGATCAGAAATACAGAAGTTGGAGAGAAGGAGGGATGTTAAATGAATTGATGGCTGGGAATGGAAACGAAAGGGAAGGTGCCGCGAAGGCAGAATGAGGGTGACGGAGGCGAAGAAAACAAAACGCGTGTTGTTAGAACTTAAAACTTAAGCACCAAGGAAAAAAAACGCACCGTGTGGGTCATTCGTGATTAACATCTAACGCCTGATCTTGCAACGTGTATGGATCAGAATTGGTGCATGAAACTAATAGAGCCTCCGCACCTGCGTACTGCATCATTCAGCCAATAGGACGTTGCTTGCTGGCACCTTATCGTCCATCTGTATTCATATTTTGTTACACGACCCACCGTGTCACTATTCACTTTTGTTTCGTCATATGTCTTAGCAATATATGTTAACCTGTGTGTTAAAAGACATATCTCCCGATCAAAATATTTTGGGTTAGGTTTGAATTCTGATGTTGAACTCAAATTAAAAAATTAAAATCAATACAAAGGCTTTTAATTTTTAACAATTTCCCTTCAAATTAAAACGAATTCTTGAGCATCAGATCGAGATGCTTCCTCTTTCTTCTCTACCCCACGTTTGATGATTTTAAAATAATTCAAAGTTTAAGATAGATCATTTTTTAAAAAATATATATATATTCCTCAAAATTAACATAAATCAATGATTTGTTTTTATTTCAAATCAAAATATTCCTTGAATAATTTTCTTTAAAAAAAAAAATCATAGTTAAAGACATATATCTTCAATCAACAGATAGAAGTTATAATCTCCATCCACATGTTGAAGAAGAAGAATAGGCAACTTAATCATCACATCACATTTTCAATCTCAATACCAATTAGACACCAAACTCAAAATTTTCAAGTCTTAAACCTCAATACACACCATTGCAATTCTTAGTCTATGGACTTTTAAAATATTCCTTTAAGCCTTAATATTTTCAAAAAGTGATCATTTTGGTCCAAAATTGAGATTAAAGAAAATGAGATAAAACAAATAATAAATAGGTCAATTTTTAAAAGTACTAAGGCAAAACCAAACGGTTTAAAAAGACCAAAATGAACATTTTGATGGTACAAATACCAAAATGAACAAATGAGACCAAAAATATTATTTAACCTTTTTTTTTTCTAGTTACAGCCGACAGAAGGACTGCGAAACAAAATGATAAATTTTGGGCAAAATAGCGTGCGTCTCATATAAATGATCCCGATTAAATAGCAATACCCCCTCCGAAGGAAAAAGCCAAATGTAACCCTCCTGAGATTAACCATGAGATGCAAAGTGGTCAGGAGAACTGCTCATTTTCCTTGGCACCTATTTCTGCATATTTGAAGTACACAGTAAAAAGGAATCGACAACTGAACTTGGGAGTATAATTTGCATATTCCATTAAAATGTGATTATTCATCACGACTAATAAGACGGGATCCTGAAGAGAGTTGGTGCATACAATAAAACGTCCTAATGAAAATTTTGAATTCTTCAAACAACTCCGGGACCCCGTCCTCTGGAATATTGGGGCTCGACGGAAATGTTTTGGCTAACAACTCTCCTATCACAAACATTTTTGTCCTGTGGCAAAGAGTGGTCACCTAAACCTCAAATAATTAGTTAATTTGCAGCCAAACCAATCACAAGCCATCAGCCAATAGGAACGCATAGGACCAACTGAAAAAGAATAGCAACAAGGAAGAAAGTGATTCAGATATGAGCAGCTAAAAGACCATCAGTATTCTCACATGCGCACTAGCTAAACTGTAAAGTCATATCAACCAGCATCCACCTTCCAGTGAATCTTAAGACAGACAGACGCAAAATTTCAAAATCAATACAGGTTATCAATCCCGGAAGTTCATGCCAAAAACCTTGGGGAAAAGATTGAAATATACGAAGAATCGAGAATTCAGTAACAAATGAATATCGTCAATGGCTGCATGAAATAATGTTCAAGGACAAGAACCTAACCAGCTCTTTATTTTGTTAAAGATTGTGAGAGTCTGGGAACTACGTCCCTTCCTCGTCACCAAAGTCCCACTCACTCTCTCTCACCCACCAAGACAAAATTTTGGAGGAGAAATCGCATTCCCTTAGAATCCTGGATAAGCCACCCCAAAGGAACTCAAAAGACGGCTTCATGTTTCCATGGCAATGGCAATCTTCCTCCTCTCCCCCGCTCAGGAAGGTATCATAGCCCAACTTCCTCCATTTCTTATTTAGTACTTTCAAAACCCATCGTTGTTAACCTTCACTAGATTCCAGAACTATTGCCATCTACAACCTTTTAGCTTTTCTGGTCGTTGTGAAACATCTAAAGAATGAGTAGCCCGGAAGATTATTCTCTCTGAAAACTAGTTATGTGAGTAACAAGACCATACACAGTTAGTTAACATATCTAAGAATCATCCATTTGACAAGCACACGATAAAACCCTATTTCTTTCACACTTAACAGTCTAAAAGCACTTGTCCACTGTTTATCAAACAATAATCTCACTTTTTAACCAGGCGCACTCAAATGTAACTCCTTCCCATAAGTTAGAATTAGATTTACTAGCAAATTTACAAACGTATTTCCTAGCTTGTTCCTACCTCAGTCAAAAATTCAAGAAAGAGACTGAAATTCATAAAATGTAGAAAGGAAGTAATCGATATAAACAGAAGAACCACAAGTTAAAGCATATGAATGATGAACCGGAGATAGAAATAGTGAGAAATCATATCCGACAAGATCAACTAGAAAGACAAATTGCATATAACCAAAAGGCTACTTGATATCATATCCGTCGTTTTGTCTAGAAAAGATATCTACTTCCTATTCAGGCAGAAAATTCTGTGGAATAAGGTACATAATTAAATGACAGGGAGGCCAGAACAGAACAATTAACAAGCAAACAGGAAAATTACCAAGACGTCACTGCTTCTCCTCCCTTTCTCGGTTCCACTGTTCAATCCGAGCTCGGCGCTCTTCGCTCCCTTCTCTAAGAGGGCTTCTGCTCCGTCTGGGGCTACCGTGCCTTCTCCTTCCCCCATCCTTATCAAACCTATCAAAACGCTCCTTGCTCCGTCCGTTTCCGCGATAGTCACGATCTCTATGATCCCTCTCACGCCTATCGTAGTCCTTCCGGTTACGCGGACTCAAACTTCTGCTCCTGCTCCGGCTCCGTCTATATCCCCGATACCTACCGAACAGCTTCCTCCTCAAATCCTTCCCAATCATCTTAACATGCATAAAATTACAATATCCGCCTCGATTGCAATTATTCTCCTCGTATTGGCGGCACGTGGCCTCGCGGAAATCAGTGACCGGAGAAAAATCAGCGATAATGGGTCGCCCAGAGTAGAACCGGCCTTGCAACGCTTGGAGTGCGGCGGCAGCCTGGTCTTCCTCCCTAAACTGAACGTAGACATTGCCAATCATGTGGTCGGCGAGATTGTCACAGACGTTGAGGCTCTCGATCTCACCGAACTTTCCGAGTTCCTCGTAAATGTCTTCGTAGAAATCCTCAAAGTGTTCCTGAATCTTGCGGGGATCTATGGGCTGGCCCTGAGCATCGACGCCAGGGGTGATCATGTCGGGGCGCTGGTACATGTTCGATAGGAGAAGAGTCGGGGAAATAGTGGGGCGGTTGTGGAGGCGAGAGCAGCGATCTCCATGACGGCAGGCGCCGATCTTGAAATAGAAAGGGCAGTTGACACGGTCCTTCTCGGTGCCAAATATTGAGGCCAAGTGTTCAGCCATGTTAGACGTAGATCAGAAGAAAAAATTTTCAGCAAGAATTCTCGACCTGATTGAAAGGGTGTCGAAGGAAGAGATGCGGAATCGATATTAAAATCAAAAAGAAAACTGGTACGAATATTGCTATTGAAGTTACAAGGGGAAAAGTACAGGGGAGGCAAAAACCCTAAATTGGAGAAATGGATCCCAGATACGTAAATGAGGAGCTTCAGAAAGGCCTTGCTTAGATGTCCGCATTTGTGCAACCAGGCATGCTATTTTCACTTTATTATTATTTTCCTTGTTTACACAAAATAAAATCTCTTTTAGAAGAAAAAAGGATCTCTAAATTCTTATAATAAGCCCCGTGTAATTTCTATATGAAAATAAAGTAATTTTAGAAATATCAGTAAAAATAATAAAGGTATGTACTACCATCGCACATATCGATGATTTGATCTTTTATATCCACAAATGTTGAACTAAAAAAAAAAACATGTCTTTCTCCTTAAAGATAAATTTTAAGAAATTCTAAACAAAATTTCTTATATACAAAAAATAGGTAAATTACATTCTCAGTTCCAAAGTCCGAAGGTTTACTTGGACTTCAAAATTGTGAAAATTAACTTACACCTCGATTATTTGAAATGAGCCCATTAAATTTTACTATTAATTTTCTATTAGTTACAATTGAAAAAAACAACATTTTGTGTACTGGCCAAGGTAAGGCTGAGATGCCTACTTAGGATGTACACGGTTCAATTCGGTCCAACTTTGATCATAATTAGTGATTAAACAGAATACCTTGGGATTCAAATGTCCTCATTTCCACTAAAAAACTTAATTCTCATTTCATCCCATTTTGGGGTTTGGATGAATTCGTGAAATTTTTTCGTGCTACCTTTTTTTTTTCTTTCTAATAACACGAAATATATATTTTAAATTAAAAAGTAGAGTATAATGATTTATTAGATTATTTATTGTTTTTAACAATTCATTTTTTTTTATAACATTTATTAATCTATGAACTTAAAAGTTAATGTATAAATAGAGACGTAGTTAGAACATTTTCGTCTCATTTTTTAAATTAGTGTGGCAAAAATTTACAATAGAAAAAAGACCATATAAAAGATAAAAAAATATATTTTCCCGTCCACATTTTTAAGAAAGTAGTAGAATTTTGAAATGTTTCTCTTAAAAAAGAAAGAAAGAAAGAAAGAAAATGTCATCTACGAGGGAAAAACTAAAAATTCTTGAAACTTTCAGATAATTTTCTCTCCTAAATTTAAGTTAAATCTGTAAGTTTATTATCAACCAATTTCAATATTCAAGGGCCTAAAGTAAAATATGTTATTTGAAACATTTTAAACAATAAAGACAGAATTGAAAAAAAAAAACACGATTGAGCCAAACTGCAATGAAAACATAGTTATTTTAAAGAATAACCGAACAAAGAAAATAACGATCAAACAATAAATAATTTAAAAAATGAAAAAGAAGAGATATTGGTAGTGACAAACTCAAAACCAACTTGGACATGGTTTTTTAGTAATAGACCAAAGTCACACAATAAGCAGTATTCATTACGACAAAGAAAGCATAGTGATTGTTCGATCATCTTGGGAAGCTGTTTGAAGGGAAGTTGCGCAATGGATTCTGCCTCAGCAACTCTGTTTCCCTGCTTAAACAACATATAAAATGGTTGGCTTCAACCTCCTCCTGCGAAATACAAATAGAATGGTAATGATTTCTCACCTTTTGAACTCACGTCCATCAACCTGTCTAAGGTGTGTAGTTGAAGACTTGCCACCTTCATCATGTTCCAGTCTATGCGCCCTATAAAAAAGAGAAGGAATCAGCCCTTGGCTCTTGGTTAGACAAAAGAAGAATGTGTTTCCTTACTCTTCACATTCTTCATCCACAAACACCTCTATATTCAAGGCACTTGCTCCTCCAACACTGGATCCAATTCTTTGTGGTATCTAGCAGGAGAAAAGTTTAAGGGTCTTATAAACTGAACTGCACCAACAATACAATCCAAGTATTGAATCCAGTCAAACCTTGTGGGAAGTCCATTTGGAAGGAAGCACATTGTTTTCTTTATTTCTCTCCCTTCGACTCCCAAGTGCTCTCCAAGAATTCAAATGTGTCTTTGACACATCTGGCTCATGCTGTGAAGTAATGTCCACTTTCGAATCTTTATAAACATCAAGTGGAGCTAGATGTGGCCTATCATTGAATTGCAATACGGTCAAAACGAGAGAAATGATATACCTCAAGGAACTTTCATGTTACTGATATTTGTACAATACTTCTTACAATCGCTTCATTTCTAAAGAACTAAGGCCTGTACTAAAATCTCCCGCATTGCAAGTGCACTCACCTTTCAGGCTTCATATTTTTCCTGGAAAGATCGAAATTGCCCATTGTCTGCGTCCCTGCAACAGATAAATTCCTAAGAAAGTGAAAAAAGTTGTAGAATGCAGATAAAAGCAATTGAACTTACGGTTCTCTGGATTGGATAGTACAGTTCCAAAGCTACGAACTGGTAAGCATTTTTCCACTGGCTCCTGAACAAAATAGGTATACCGAGTAGTTAGTAATATGACTGAACTACATATAAGAAGTTCAGTAAGTGGAAAAATGGCATGAGCTAAGCTACATTCAATCCAAAAACTTGCTTACCTCTGATGCTTTTGGTCTTCGCATTGAGCGTGAAAGAAACATCCTATAAGCATCCTTCAACTTATCTATTGGTTGAGCATTCCTACATGTACACATCAAAAGAGTTAAAATTTAAAAAGAAAAAAATGCACGACAAGTGGAATTTATGTTAAATTACAGAGAGAATTTACTAAATTCATAATGGAAGAAAAACAAGCTAAGAAGTGATATCTTAAAACAAAATGGAGGAATTCATCGATATTAATTTCCTGGAATCAAATCCATTATGATATTGTCGTTGGGGGAAAGAGTAAAACTCGGACTTTAGGACACACTTTTGTCAATCAGCAAAACATGCGCTGACTTATTCTGGGCTTTATGTACCAATTAATCTATGCAGCGACAAAAGATTATAGTAAGCATGCTCCAATTCAATAAGAAATGTCAAAATAGTAAATCGAAGCTCACCTTGAAATCCCAAGATTAAATATGTCATTTGCAGCCTTGGTTTTAGCCTTAGATTCCAAATGCAGAGCATACGATATGTAATATGCAGAATGTGTCGTCCCAATTTCATTTGCATGCAGAAAATTAAATATGACTTCAGCATCGAAACAATTTTCAGCCTGCAGCATTTAATTATCAATCGTCAAAGACTGGAAGTTCAAATATAATATAATGTAGTAGCACAGAATCGAAAAAGGGGATCGCACGTACATATTCCAGCCACACTCTCAAATAACGGAGATCGTCTTTGTAGCGATCGGAGTGCCAAAATGTCCTCACGCATTGTTCGTATATCAAAACAAGTCCGGAGAAATCACCGCCGGCAGGATATGCTTCTTGAACCCATTTAATACACCTTCGACAAGTATGTTGTTAGTAAATACCGCACGGTAATCGAAATGCAATGCTCGAGCGAGAATGAGATGCAAGTTTCTATATATTTAGTAAATCAGAGTTTAGAAAATTTTGAGAGATCAAATTATAATGCATTCCTTAGCTGTTCGAGGAGTGGGATCTCGTAAATCGTAACAAAAATAAACAAAAGGAAGATGAATAAGTCTCGATGGTGCTTTCAAAAATGAGAGCTCACAGAGTCTGTGGGTTCAAACGACGACCTCAAAGTTAGTCATGAAAAATAGATGAATTACACAGCCACTCACTTGATCCAAGGCTGCAGGGGATCATCACCTTTGTACTCGTCGATAGCCTCGATCAATTTCCTGAAAAAAGAATCTTAAGAAAAGGCCAGTCGTATCATAGGCAAAAAAGGAGAGATAGAAAGCTGAAAACCTTCGGTAATCAAGGAGGGATTTCTTGAGATGATTATCGGTATGGGATTTGAGGGCATTGTTCAAGATGTTGATATTGCGACCCCTCTTCAGAGGTCGGACGTTCTCTTTGAAGAGTTCCCAGTCGTTGTGAGTCTTGCGCTTGGACAAAATGAATTCAGTTTCTGGGTCCAATTCCTGTATCTTAGCGTCTTCCATGGCTGTTGCTCCTCCGCTGCCTCACTTGACCACTAACCACCTAGTTTGAGTCTGTGTCTGAGATGCTACCTCGCTCCTAAGAATTTCAAATTTCAAATTTCGATTTTCCCTTTTTAAATCCAGAGAGATAAATGGACGGGTCGGGTGGTTGGGCCTAATTTTAAGGGTTAAGGACCCGGGCCGAAGAAGAGAAAGATCGATTTCAGTAGCCCAAGAAGGAGCCGGCATGCGCAGAGAGAGAGAGAGAGAGAGATTAGGTAGGCGATTAGAAAAGCGTAGCGTGTTCTGTTGTGTTGTGTCTGACGGTGTGATCAACAAGTTAAGGGCAGGGCGTGGCAGGCAGTATTAAATCCAGAAATAGAGGTGATCTTCGCAGCAGCTGGAGTTCGTGTCTGGTTTCGTCCGTACGGAGAAGAAATGGCTTCAATGGCAGTTGCAGAGGTTGCGTCGTGGCGGATCGCACCTTCATCCACCTCTAAAGGCTTTCTGGAAAAAATACCGTATTTGAAATTGAAACTCAACAGCAAAAAGCTGGCGTATCAGCAGGTGAGAGCAATGGGCATACCAAAATACAAATACAAATACAAAGGAACGCAGATGAGAGAGAAGCATCTGACGGAAATGATAGAGAAGAAGGTGATGGAAGCGAAGGAAGTTTGCAAGGGCCAGGGGGGCGACGACACTTCAGATGAGTGCAAGGTGGCATGGGACCAGGTGGAAGAGGTTAGCCAAGCCAAGGCCCATCTCCTGCAGAAACTTGAGAAGCAAGATCCACTCGAGTATTTCTGTCGAGACAATCCTGAGCTCGACGAATGTCGAATTTACGAGGAATGATCGTCTTGTCTTCTGTTGTGTTGTGTAGCGTATTAATATAATAAACACATTTCTTTTCCATTGTCAACATATCAATTTTACTACACCGCTATATCCGTGTCCATAATTCCACATTCTAAAACACAATATTTGAATCAGAATCAGGCATGGGCATGCCTCAAAAACTTCAAGTTTATGATTATAACACCTTAATCAGATAAAAAGAAGACAATCCCTTCTTGGGTTCTAGTGCGGCAGTCAGTTGGCAGTTGGCACACTTTCAAAAAATACTAACTAGCAGTATACAGATTAAGAAGAAAAAAGAGGACACCAGTCTAAGTTGTTAACTTACAGCTACTCTACTCTCTCCCGCTATCTTCATCAAATGCTGCTGAATCTGAATCTTTAACATCGACGGTGAAACCATATTCCTGGTCGCAGCCCAAGTATGAGTCACACATGAAATAAAGGGTGTACGATTTCTTTCCAGTATCTGGAGGCGCAGTGAAATCAAGCTTCACTTTTGACTTCCTTTGAAGAGAAACCCTTTTAATCGCCAGTAGCTGGTTACTTTTTGTATCGCCAACAACAAGCCACCAGCCTTCTTCTTTGGCTTTGGGATACCTCGAAGCATCCACAGGTCCGACCTCAGTTCTTCCGTCCAGATCCCGCTCAAGTGTAACTTGTAGTGTTATGTTCTCCCCTGCTGTTACATTCTCATCATCCAGCACCTCATATGCCATATCAATATTGGGGAAGCGATTGCAAAAGCGTGCAATATCCAACAACTGAGAATCTGACATCTGTAATAGTTCACGTCTTTCCTCATCCTCCATTTCCACCAGGTCAAATACCGTTTCTATGTTCTTTCCAGAGTTCTCTTGGCACCTCTTTGCAAGCTCCTTTGTGAAATGTGGTAGCTGTAGAAGCATGGAATCCCGCTCCCATAGGCCCTGGGTTACCATCTGGCTGACTTCCATTGCAAGAAGGGCAAGGCTCAGCCAACCATTGCTCGAAATGACATCAACCATTGCCTGCAGCAATCTACTGGCAGAAATTACCACCTCCCGTTGATCCAATGCTAAGTTACCACCAACAGATTGCCTTGAAAAGTGAGCCTGCAGCAATGCATTGGCTTTGACATGTGGGTCCGTGCATTTAGGATTTTCAAAGGAAAACCGCTGATGATTAATCAATCTACGAATCAACTCTTCTTCACCAGGTCGTATTGGAAGCAATGCATATTCAGAAGCTGAAGCAAGAATCTCCAGAAGACCCTTCATCTTTGTTTTGGAAGTTAAAGAGGAACTGAAACGCTCAATAGTAGTATAACTAATGTAATAATATGATGCTATCATACCAAGATTAGATGGAGACAGGTCCATATCATCTTCAATGCCAATGCACTTGCTTGCTTCTAAGTCACTCAACGTGTTCTCAACAAGCTCTGAAAGGTGATCAGACAGATGCCTATGACTGACACCTTGAAGATTATAATAATTGGGATTCTGAGTAAGCCTCCTGTACATAAAAGTCCATGTAATATAATCAACAGCATCCTGCTTGTTCTCAATAATTCCAGCAACAATTTCTGCATTTATGTTATCATGGAGGAAATGGTGTAGGTGGCTTTCAACCGGGAAAGCTTCATATAAGAATTTCTTGTAGTATTCTTTACGGGGTGCATGGCAGAGAATGACACATTTCCCAGAATTATCAAGCAGTGGTCGACTGGCATGGCCCATCATCTGCATCAAATCAGTAACAGGGTAGTCGGTGTGAGCATTTTCCCTTCCATCGTAATATTGCGTTCCCATTACCACCACCAGATGGGCTGACAATGGAACACCCCAACACATCGAGCTGCTTATGACACAAACCTGAATCCACCCTGCTTCAATCAGCTGTGTCACAACTTCTTGATCCAAGCTAGACAATCCCTCGTGCAAATAGCCAACTCCATGACGTAAAATGGCTTTCAGCATCTCATCGTGAATCTTGTCAACAAAGGGCTCAATGTCTTCAAGAGATCTCAACAGAAATGGCAGTTTCTCTCCATTGTCTGCACTAGAGTACGTCATTATATCAACTGCTGTCAGTCTGACATGCTTCCTCGTTGGAACAAAGACAAGTGCAGGCTTTCCATTCCTTGCGTGCTGAACTATAGCAGTGTATGTCGGCTTTGTCATTGCCTGCATTCTCGCTTCAAAATTAGCTATATCCACCCCCTGTATATGAATCTCCAAAGGCACAGGACGAACACCAGGTGGAAAATTGAAGAGACCATGAGAAGTAGCCCCTATCCAATCCCCGATATCTTTTGCATTTGCAAGAGAAGTAGAAAGGGCCACAATTCGAATCTTGTTCTCAATCTGACTTGCAATATATCTCATCCTAGAGACAATCACCTCCAATACAGGACCACCTTGACCCCCAATCAAGTGAAGTTCATCAATAATAAAAAGACTGACCAGTTGAACATGTTTGCGCTGCTTCCAACGACGAGATAGAGCATCCCATTTCTCTGGGGTACTAATGATTATTTGACCTTTTTCAAGAAGTTTCAAATCTGTTGCAGTTTCCCCTGTTAACTCAACAACACGGATTCCAAGTCCCTTTCCAAACTTCTTATCCCAGTCCCTGTAACGTTCTTTAGCAAGAGCTTCTATAGGGGCAATATACACAGCACGCAAAATGTTATCCTGCCCTTTCTGATGATTCCTTAATATAGCAAACTCTGCACAGATAGTTTTTCCACTTCCAGTTGGCGCTGCAACTAGAACGTTATCATCTGTGTTATATAACACAGTAAAGACTTGAGTCTGAACAGGATTGAAATGCTTAAAATCGTGATAAAGAGCTTCATAAGATGGATTTCTTAATGCAGTCACAGGAAGAGGTTGCAAGTCTAACAGCTCCGTTGGTGGGGGGAACTTTTCTGGCAGAATGAGGTGCCTGAAAGAGACGGGCAAAATAGTTTGTGACCCCAGCCATCTATCTGACACAACACGTATGAAGTACTGTGGGGGTAGTGGTTCATATATTGGCACCGTGAAATTTAGAGTGTGATCCTCATCAATGTACTGCTTCTTCAACAAGAAATACTCATGATGAAGTATAAATTCACCATCATTATCCTCCACAAGTACCCAAAATGACTCTACATATCCATGAACCTTGTCCTCCCATTGAAAGTCTGGTGTTATTGTGAGCTCAACTCTCAGAACAGTGCGTGTAATTGGCTGAACATGTGCAGCAAGATTTAATTTTGGGAATTGGTGGATGAACTTGTGAAGGGTTCTGCCCATTTTAGGGGCACGTATAAGCTCACCTAGTTCCTGTGATGAGAGATCGTAATACCGTTCCCAAGCCAAATCTTTCTTCTCTAGCTTCATGAGAATATCATTTGAGATACCATGGAATTGCCGAAGCGGTGTCTGGACACTCCACATCCTTTTACTCACCATCTTGCACAAGTTCAAGGCCTTCTCAGCAAGTTGTGCCCATCCGCGTTTCAAAACAATCTCAAAAAGAGCTCGCATAAGCCGTCCAGCACTCTGATGGAGCATGAAAGAATTTATATTATTGCAAGGGAAACAAAATTAAAATAGGCCTTACCATAAATGCAAAGACAATCAGTACCAAGGAAAAGAGTTAAAAGCACAACAACAAAGCTTCACAGGAATCAACAAAATGAGTTGTAAATTACCCTTAATAACAAAGGTTAAGCTTTAAGATTAAAACGAAGATTATTCAGTTTGTATAAATTCACTGAATAAAAGAAAACTGAACAGACCTGAGTTATGAACACCATGTCAGATGTCAATGACAGCCCTTCCAGCTTTAACTGAGATATATATGCTTGCAGCAAAACATTGATCTTGGCACTGGGTTCCTCCAAGCTTTCCTTGATAGGAATTGGAACACGTTCCAACAGCTTTGCTAATTCCATTTTCTCATCTTGGCGCACAGTTACATATTTAAATTCTTCACTCAATGAGAACAAACGACATAGCTCAATATCCCCCATCATCGGCTTCAAATGCTCATTGTAAGTGGATATTGTTCCATGTGTTATATAATAGTAGCTAGCAATGCGACCCAAGTCAGTAACTTGGAAGTACCCACTTTTCCGGTCATACTTCACCAGATTATTTTTATCTAAAATTGCAGCAGCTGAATGAATCTGCAAACATAAAGTATCCTCATAATTAAAAAAACATAAATATCATCTTACATAATCACAACATACAACATAACCACACAATCAATGTGTTACCCACAAGATATAATTCTATTCGGATGTAATTGTAAGGCAACATTTACTTTAAATTTTGATGGAAGGTTTTCTGCACAACGAAACATAAGAGATAAAACTCTGGCTCAATATGGTCGGAGAGGTATAGAAGAATATTAAATTTTTCTCTCTTTAAATTTTGTCTTCTTCCCTTTACTTTTCTGACAAGTACATGTACAACCTCCCAACGCTTTTCTTTCCTCGAGTACAGAATTGCACCAGCCATTATTTTAAAAAACAAACTACTGTTTTTTATAGAAAATGGAACTTTTCAATAATTTGTGAAAAGCAAATGATCCAATGACAAGAGAGCTTACACAAAACCAATCCGATAGGTTTCCATTTCCATTTGTTCTTTTCATAATAAATCTTCCTCTTCCTATTTATCTATATTTATAGATATTATATATATCGTGTGACACTTGTCAATTTAAAATGTTAATTTTTCATCATGGACTCTCTATTCCTATTGTTCAAGATTAATGATAATTAATAAGATTACTAAAATCCTCCTTTGTAGGCGGACGTAGATTTTCGTTGGTTACATGTCCTTTAGCATCCCTAGGGCATTTGGTTGAAGGGGAATAGGAAAACTATTCAAGATCCATTGTGATTGAGAGGACTGTCGGACACAATGCTCGTTTAGGCTTCTGCTTCTTCCTTGTTCAGGTTTTCCTATTTCTAATAGAACCGAAATATATTGAAATACAAAAGATAGAGAAATTACAAGATAACTCCCAAAGTATTCAAGGTATTTGAAACTTCCACTCTCTTGAGTATACACACTCAAGCTCTAATCCAACTAAATCAATGCCTACCTTCATCCCCTCCTACTCTCTTTATTTATAACCAATCCTCACTAACAACTTTCCTAACTAAATACTAATATACACTTAATACTTAATACCCTAATGATATTCTTCATTCTATCTTAATAGCATTCCTATCATTATCCGCCCCTAAAAAACAGTGTCCTCAAGGTGTGGTTAAACAAAAGATCCATAATTGGTATCGAGCAAAATATTTCTTTTTTTTCATTTAAGAGATTCACATAACCCACCCCCCGACATTTGAAACATCTTTTAGAGATTTGCAACTTAGCCTTAGTTGTGTGCTAATAGGTGTGGGACGACATTGACCAGCAGTGAAAGGCCGTGAGCTTGGAGAATGGGGGTGACAACAGCGTAGGTGGAAAAAAACAAAGGGAAAAAATTGACTATGGCGGCTAGGGTTACCCTATCCACATGGGTCATCAAGTATTCCCATATCGAGTCAAGTTTTGGGTTAAAAATATAGAACATGGTCTAGCCCAAAACCCACGTTCTCTCTACCTCAAAACTACAATAGGTCTTAACCACTCCCTTTAAATCCAGCCCATTCAAAAGTGATTGGCCCACATGGTTAGGGTTAGCTTTTCTTCCCATATTTCTTTCTTTCCTTTGTGACCAGCCCCTCCAATTCCTCTACGCCTCGTCACGACTCTTACATTGACACCTCCCCTTAGTTTTCATCTCCAGCCATAGAACCAGCAACGACTGACATTTGAAAATCCAACCTCCGCTGCCTCGAATGCCTTCCCAACCCCCTCGTGCAAGGTTTTCAAAGATCGGTTGGCCTCCCCTCAATCACAACCATAGATTCTTCATTGGTGTTTTTCAGCCGTTGTACCTTTCAATTCTTTCCACACCTCTTTTGTGCACGCTCATTCACAACCTGACTTCTCATTTCTTCTGCCTTCGTTCCTCATATGATGATTCTAATGATACTTCTATCCTTGTGACTTTCCTCTCATGGTCTATCTCGATAAGATGCCTAATTCTATCACAAGAGTTTTTTCTTTCTATTTTTGCCACTATAATCTCCTCTTTTATTTCTCTAAAAATTTGGGTTATTGTATTCCACATAGATTTGAACATTGAGTCCATTTCCTCCTTCAATTAATTCTTTAATCAATCCATTCCTTCACGTAACATCTTCAACATCTCTTCGCGTAAAACATTGTCTAACTCTAATTTCATGGCCAGAACAGAACTGCTTTAATACCAATTGGTAGGACCCAAATATATTGAAATATAAAGAATAAAGGAATTATAAGATAACTCCCCTCGAGGTACTTAGAACCTCCCTTCCTTGAGCATACACATTCAAGCCCCAATCCAACTAAATCAATGCCTACCTTCATGCCTTCCCACTCTCTCTGGTAACAACTTTCCTAACTAAATATAAATATAATCATAATACCCTAATAATATTCCTAATTCTATCTCAATAGCATTCCTCTAAATTTCATTTTCGTTATCGACTATAGATCATCATCATTGGAATCATTGCCGTACAAGTTGTTGTATAGCCATTTGTGTGTGCTTTTTTTTTAAATCTTGTTTTGTTCTTAATGAAAATGTTATTTCTTCTCTATTTAAAAAAAGCAAGAAAATATTTTTGAAACAAAGT
>JAOANK020000064.1:116537-131531 GCA_026257165.2 Telfairia occidentalis | reverse complement strand
CGTACGGCCAGCACGTTCAGACGGTTTTACAATTTCCGTTCTGTTTTATTTTTTCAACTTCAGCCCGTGAAAAATCGTAGGCAAACAAAAAACCGTTAACGCGATTCGATTCCCTAAGTCAAAAACAGAAACCTTTTTTACAGAAATCGTTTCAAACGACAAGTATGTGGTTTTTTTAAGTCCTAGAATATATTCTATCCCGAACAGTTTGGGAATCTGAAAAGAAAAATGAATAAGAATTTTCCTGGTGTTTTGACTTTTGACGATTTTCGTGAAACATGAAGAGTCGCTACTCAATACATTGTATGCAACACTTCATCCGAACGATTGTATAATGCTTGACATTTCAGGTTTTCTGCAAATCATTATGTGTCGCTACTCGGCGAGTCACAAGTATTTATTTTATTATTATCTCTTAGTAGCGGTAAGTATGAATATAATCTAGTATCATATATAATCCGTAATATATATTACAGTTGGCGTCTAAAACAACACCAATGTAAAGTTGACCCAACCACATCCACATTTATACTTTAATAGTTTTTTTTTTGGTCAAGCAAAGAGGCCCAAATTCATGTTCTGTACCCAACGCTTTCCATCCCTACAATACTCCTACACGTTTTGTTATTATCATTTTTTTTAATTACATCTAATTGTTTGTTTCGTGATTTTTCTACACCTGTGTTTGGCTTCTTCATCTTGCCTTTCCACAACTTCGATCATACATTTTCAGGGGTAAATATGTCCTACAAATCATACCTTTTTATAGTTTATTTAGCAATGAATAGTTGAAGAAAAGATCCATATAGAAATGAAATTTTATTATCAATGCTTAGTTTATTGTTTATCAACTTTAATTACTATTTATAAATTTATCATAATCATTTCGTACGCAAGTCATTTTACAAAACAAGGCACGATTATTACTTTTTACTACTTTTTAAGTATTTTTAAAATTTTAATTCTGTTAGTACAAGTTGGCCAATATATATATAAACAATACATGTTGATTTCACAATTCAATCATGCCGAGTATTTTAATGATTAAATTATGAAGCAAGCTTAATTTTAATTAATAATTAATGATCTCTAATATATAGTTCAATGAAATTTGTCTGTAATAAACCAATTTTGAAAATGATAATAATAATAAGAAAAAGAGTGAAAAAAAATAATCAGGGAAGTTGGTAAAATTTGTTTTAAAAATACAGGACGTTATTGGCGAGCATGTTTATTATAAAGGCAAGTGGGTTGACTTGAGAAGTTTCGAATTCAATCCTTGAGCCAAATTTGTAGAGTAGAGGTTGAGAATGATCTGTTTTTGTTCGGGAAATAAGAGAGTCGGAGTGGGAGTCGGGGGTCTTCCGCCGCCTCTCCTCTTTCCCATTCCCTACGCTCCAAAGTCAACTCTACCAATGGTTTTTTATATATTCCACGTTCCCCATTCCCATTCCCATTCCCAGCAATCCAAATTCCAAAATGATGCATCAGCTTCTTCTTCTTCTTCTGCCGCCATTCATTCTTTTAGTTTTAGCATTTTCTTCTTCTTCTTCTTCTGTGGCGGTTGTTGACATGACCAAGCCCGGATGCCCTTCCAACTGCGGCAACGTCACCATTCCCTATCCCTTTGGCATTGGCTCCGGTTGTTCCATGGCCACCGGCTTTGACATCACTTGCAATTCTTCCTTCAATCCTCCACTTACCTTCCTCGCCTCTACGAACCTTCAAGTTGAAGAAATTTCTCTAACCCACCTCATCCGCATTCGCAACTTCGTCGCTTACACCTGCTACTCCCAAACTGGAACCCTCGTTGCCAGATCCACCTCTTGGATCAATTTGGGGCGCCTCCCTCTCTTCTTCTCCACCACCAACAAGTTCACAGTCATCGGTTGCGACACCATGGCCTTGATCACTGGCTCTGAGGGCCTCTCTTACACCAGTGGTTGCGTCTCCCTGTGCTCCAACAAGGAAACCGTCATCAATGGCTCCTGCTCTGGAATCGGGTGCTGCCAGACCGCCGTCCCGAGAGGTCTGAAGCGTTTCGAGAGCATTATTGGGAACCTCAACAACCACACCCGAACCTGGGAGTTCAATCCTTGCAGTTACGCCTTCCTGGTGGATGAAGACCGGTACAGCTTCAAGGTGTCCGATCTGGCCGATCCCAGCTTTCTGGGCACCGTTAAAAATTTGCCGGTGGTTTTGGAGTGGGTGGTGGGCAACAGGACGTGTGAAGAGGCTCGAAAAGGCTTGGGGTACGCTTGCGAGGGCAATACAGAATGTTACGATTCGGAGAGTGGAAGCGGTTATCAATGTGGGTGCTCCCATGGTTACCAGGGGAACCCATATCTCAGCCCTGGATGCCAAGGTTAGGTATTTGTTGTGAGTTGTGAGTTGTGAGTTGTGAGTTGTGAGTGACTCCAAATCAAAAATTGAAAGCTGATGGAATTAAGTAAATGTTGTAGACATTGACGAGTGCGAGGACCCCAACAATCCTTGCGAGAGCATATGTATGAACACCCCTGGAAGTTATTACTGTTCTTGTCCCCATGGTTCCCACGGTGACGGTAGAAAGGACGGCAAGGGCTGCATCGTCAACACCAAACAATTTCCGCTTCTTCAGCTCACTCTCGGTAACTCCTCTACCAAATTTTTTAATCTAATTTTACGCACTTGAACTCCATCTCCACCCTCTCCTCTCTCCATCAGGTCTTGGCTTCGGCCTCTTATTTCTCATCGTCTCCGCCACTTGGCTTTACTTCACCATCAAGAACAGGAACCTCATTAAACTCAGACATAAATTCTTCCACCAGAACGGGGGCTTCCTACTGCGGCAACAATTATCCCAACGCGAACAAGGCGCTGTCGACTCATCCACCAAAATCTTCTCCGCAGCGGAGTTGGAGAAAGCCACCCACAATTACGCCGAGACTCGAATCCTGGGCAGAGGCGGTAACGGGATTGTTTATAAAGGAATCCTCCCCGACGGCAGAATAGTGGCCATTAAGAAGTCCAAGATTGTGGATCAAAGCCAAATCCAACAGTTCATCAACGAGGTCATCATTCTGGCCCAAATCAACCACCGGAATGTGGTCAAGCTCATGGGATGCTGCCTGGAGACGGAGGTTCCTCTGCTCGTCTACGAATTCGTGTCTAATGGGACTCTGCACGCTCATATTCATGCCTTCAGTGATTCCATGTCTTGGGAAAATCGTTTGAGAATAGCCACGGATACGGCGGCAGCTCTTTCGTACCTCCACTCTGCGGCGTCTACACCCATCATTCACAGAGACGTGAAGTCGGCCAACATATTGTTGGACGAGAAAGGCACCGCCAAAGTAGCCGATTTTGGAGCTTCAAGGTTTATCCCAATCGATCAGTCCCAGATAACAACGCTGGTTCAGGGGACGTTCGGTTATTTAGACCCCGAGTACTTCCAAACGAGTCAACTGACTGAGAAAAGCGACGTGTACAGCTTTGGGGTGGTTATGGTGGAGTTGTTAACAGGGGAGCTGCCGGTATCGTTTGAGAGATCGGAATCCCAGAGAAATCTGTCGTCGTATTTTGTGGCGTCATTGCGACAGAACAGACTATTCAGAATAGTAGATGGGAGGGTACTGAGAGAGGGGAAGAGAGAGGAAGTGATAGCAATGGCGGAGGTGGCGAGAAGATGCCTTAAACTGAAGGGGGAGGACAGGCCGACGATGAGAGAAGTGGTGGGGGAGCTGGAAAGATTGAAAAGGGAATATGTACATCGGCCTTTGGGTTGGGGCCGGGAGGAGACTCAAACTTTGCTACAACCGCAACCGCAACAGCCTGAAGCCTCCGATTTATACCCCATACTCCTACACACCTCAACCTTTCAAGCGCCTTAATTGGGAATTAGAATTACGGTTTCTTAGGGTTAGGGTTAGGGATTTCCAGTACCCCAAATTCCCTCAAAACCCCCCATCGCTCTACCTCCTTCCACCTCCCAATTCCCTTGCTCTGTCCATGTGTAATTCAATTTCTTTCTTTTTTTTCACATTCAAGTCAACAAATTATGCTCTACAGTGCTACGTATTCTTCTTTTTCCTATTATTCAATGCCGACTGCTTTGCATTTTTTACAATTTATTTATAACAAATATATGATTATATCCCTATAAATCTTTTCACTCACAGCCTTTAAATATTCACTTTTTTTTATTTGAGTCCAATCATCGTAATACTGGAGTACAAATCATCGACCTTTAATTAGTGTTTTATTTATCCACTAAATTAGGTTCCGATTAAATCGGAATAATCTTTTCCTTCCTATCTTCAAATTCTTCATGCATATGATATGTTATGCCCCATTATTCCTTCAACTAAATTAATTCATCATATATGTACTAAAAAAATTAATTAATTAATTTTAATTTTAATATTTATTTAAATTAAGCAATAGCAATTAGTCTATTGCCCTTGTTAATTATAATTAATTTGTACTCATGTATAATGAATTAGTCAAACTTCCTCAACATAGAGAAATTATCAGAGAGATTGAAACAAACTGTCTTAGGATTTTGCGCAAGAGAAGATGTAAAAACTGTACTTTGAACCTATACTAAACATTTATTAGGGATAGACAGACTTTAATCTACATCCAACTATTATTATTATGGGACACTCAAATTGTAGCTACTGATTGAATAATTTTCCTTTAACATATATTAATTATTCAGAATTGATTATTAAATAGATAATTTTATTTATAATTAATTAAACCTTGCTACTTTACAGTTGACGTATTGATTAAGCTTAAGTAATGTTAATGGATTGATAAATTTGCTTGTTGGAATTAATTGTCATTAAATGAATAAGTTAAAGTGGATGATTCCATCAAGACTAGAATCTATTAATTTGTCCTTAAAATGAATGTGTCAATTTAACTTAATTTACGTTAAAATTGAAGGTAATTTTGATTCATTCATGATTTTTTATTTTTCTTTTTTTCTTTTTGATAGGTAAAACATCAGATTAATAAGTTAATGTCACAACCACAATGAAAGGATTCATTCTTAAATTTAATATCTTACCATTACGTAAGATTAATCTTGTAAAACAAGCCAAACTGAGTTAGTTAAGGCATATTTTCATATTAAAAAATCGTTGGTTCGAATCCTCACCACTACATATTGTTGAATAAAAAAAAACTTTGTTTAGTTCAACAATATGTGCGGTGGGAATTCAAATGCACCACTTTTTAGTTGGGAGAATGACTTAACCAAATAAGCTATGCTTGATTGAAAAAAAAAACGTGTAAAACAAAGGCGTGCACCATACTTGTGTGCATGAAACCAAAAAAACTGAAGAACTAAGTGGTTCGATTCAGTTATTTTGGAATATATATATTTCGGTTTAAATAGTGAAAAAACCGTAATATTTGGTTCGGTTTACGATTTGGTTTATTTAAAAACCTAACCAAACCAATGATAATAAAATTATAAATTATATATATTATTTCCCAGCCCATAATTCCACGTAGCCCAAGCCCAATCATTGGAATCACTGAAGCCCAAACCATTATCTGGCAAATCTAATTCCCATTTATTGCAGCCGCCACGCGCTCTCATCTCTCCTACTAGGATATTCTCCCTCCCTCACTCTCTCTCCTTCCTGTCCCTCCCTCTCCTTCTCCTCTCCCTCATTCTCTTTATTTTTTTTATTTTTTCTTTCTTTTACATTTTCTTCTTTCTTTTTTTCTTTTACAGCCGTCTCTCTCTTTTTTCTTTTCTTTTCTATCTTCCTCATGTGTAAAGAGATTTTAGCTGTCTTTCTTTTTTCCATCTTCCAGCCGCTCCTCATTTTTTCTTCTCCTCCTTTTCGTTGGCTCACCTGATGCCACTTTCTTTCTTCAGCTAGGCAAGAATGAGGGCAAATATCGATTAAAACCCAAACCGAATCGGTTAAAACTGAAATTGATTGGTTCGGTTTTTAACCAAAAGCAAAAGAACTTCGGTTTTTCAGTTTAAGACACTAGAAAAATCAAAGTAGTGGGTTCAGTCATTAGTTTTGTCCAAAATCGAACCAAACCGAATCGTGCACACCTTAAACGTACCTATCTTCTTCCTCAACTGTATTATTTTCATTTTTCAGGCATATTATTCTTAGATAATAGTTTTGAGATATACTACTCATAATTAATAGAATTCTGATCGTTAATTAACATTTGGATATATCTTTTTTTTAACTTTTCTAGCAAGATAATAGAGTATATTAGATTGAATAAGAAAATGAGAGGAATCTGTTGGGTTTTGATCCACTAGCTAATAACGAATTAAGTTTGTACATTATGTTGCCAAGTTGCAGAATATGCAGGAAAGAAGTAAGTTGGTCCCAAAAGCAAAGGGTAAGACTAATAATTGGCTGCACATGAGTGTGTAGGTAGGGACGATCTTTCTTATACATCATCTTTATGTTTTTTACAACGAAAAGAGAGAATGAAAAACAAGAAAATAAAAAATAAAAATTAAATAACTGTCAATTTTTCAACGATAATAAATAAGAAAATGTCTCCACACAAGTATAGAGCAAAACATTGTTGAAAGGAAAGTATTGCTAAGTAATTAGGGATGGAGGGAATAATGAAAGCGAGAAAATAAGTATATATGCATTGAAATTGAAGAGAGGCAAAGAAAATTAAAATAATTTACAACACTGCCTTGCAATAAATATATATAATAGCGATGTGGAAACAAGGCTGCAGATTAAAATTACAGAATTACAGAAATGTATATGTATATGCATATATAGAAGGGAGAGAGGAGAAAGAGATAATAATAAAAATAGGGAAGAAAGAAAAAAGATGATGGTTGGGAATTGGGATGGAGGCTGAGGTGGTAGTAGGTAGAAGGAATGGGAAGGAAATTATATATATATATATATATGTGATTTTGTTTTGGTAGTGGATGAGAAAGAGGTGATAGAATTAGAGTTTGTTAATTAAGAATGAGGATGAGGAGGAAGTGGAGGGTGTGAAGGGGAGGGAGCAACCCCCTTGCCCTTGATGTTCTGGACGAGGGCTTCCCCAACCCCTTCCCCGAGGCCCTCGATGATGCCTCCTAAGAACTCGACCACCACCTGAGACACCAGTCTTGCGGCTGTCCCCATCATGCTCGGCTTCTCGGTTCCCTTGTGGCCGTTGTCTCGGAGTCCGTTTTTGGTGGTCTTTAAGCACACTGCATGCACCTGGTAATCACACACCGTGCAGCCGTACACCCTCCCGGACCTCCTCCTCTTGCATTCTCCACATACCAACCCCTCCACTGCTACTGACGACGACGGCATCATCCTCAGGCTGTGCGGGTGCACCGACGGCACCCTCATTTCCACACTCAACATGGCGCAGCACGGGTGCATCTGGAAGTTGCACACCCCGCATCGGAATCCGAATCCCTTTATGGGCTTTGCGCACACATCGCACTTGGACTGCATCATGCCGCCTTTTACTGCAGCACCAATATCTATATTACAATTCCATTGCATGATTAACTAAATTAATATATATATATATATATATATATATATACATACCTGGTTTGGAGTAAAAGAGGAGCTGATGGTGGGAATGAAAGGGATGAGGCTTGAGAGCCGGAGGAGACAAGGCGCAGAAGTCGTGCAGCTGGAAATCACAGTGTTGGCAACTGAATCGGTTGCCGGCCCCATACTCCTTGCACCCACTGCACGTAAACAGATCCGAAAGGCACATGCGGGACAGCGGGTGTCGAGGATGACTAAAATGACTCATCTCCTCCCCAGACATCAGCTGAGGAGAAGTTGGGAATTCCACACCCGCACCGGGGCTCTGGCTCTTTCTCTCAATTTCTCCCTCTCCTCCTATTTTATTGTTTTTCGGATCAATTAGCTGCATCGAGCTTTGGTTCTTCTGCAGGACAAAGGTTGTGGTCTTCTTCAACTCTGGTTTCCTGCTAATTCGCTTCATTTTTGTGTCTCCGCCGGGGCCTCTTGCTTCTTGATCCCACTTCTAAAACTCCTACCAGAGTTAGAGCCGTATTTATGCTAAATTGGTGGACCCTATTCCTATTTGTATTCCTATTCCAACACACACAAATAAATGCATGCCACCAAGGAAAAGGCACCCTTGACTTAACTTGCCTACGGAAAAGACTAGCCACTTGAATAAACTCATAAAGCTAACAAGCGAACCTCTTTTTTGTTTCTAGGAAACACACGAGAAATAATGCAAAAATAAATGCATACGCAACCACATGGCAGAAAATACAAATTTTACCCTTCATGGCCGGGAATTGAGTTAGTTGGTGTTGGTGTCTGCCGATGCCATGCAAGTAATTATTGACGCAATGGAATTAATATACAGACGGTGGTAATTTTATCATCCACTGTGGGCTGTGGGGTAATTTTATATATAAAAGAAGCATGTGGAATGTAATATCTATGCGCATGCTTATTTGAAGCTAGCTAGCTAGCTGGGATGTGATGATTTTAATATACAAGATCAATTAATTATATCAGGAATTAGTATTAGTGAAATTAAAAGATAAACGGATAATGGATATTATTTGGATATTTGGATGGTTTTTTAAAAATAGGAATTAGTCCTGAAAAGATGGAGGAAGGCATGAGGTAGCTGACATCTGGCCAAGGGGGAAGACAAACCAAAGCCATTTCTCTTCAACTTTTTTTGCTAACATCCACTAAAACTTTGAGATCCTATGCGTCAAATTTTTAGTGGTGGTTGAATTAAGTTGTTCAATAATAGGTTGGGTTGGCATGTGGGGGAATAAAAGAGGGCCCAAAGGAGCAGAGTATAGATTCTGAGAGGGAGAAGTTTCTTTCTTTAAAATCTGGGGTTGCTTTTTGGGATTGGGAACACAAAAGTCAAGGTTTGTCTTTTAAGCTTTTTGAGTAAAATTGCTAGGAAAGGGGCCATCCATCGGTATCAATCCAACCCTACTAACCCTAACCCAATACAATACGTATCAGCTAATATTCGATTCCCAATTTCATTTTTAAAAGATAAATTTTGCAGCTTTTGTTGAAATGATTTCTCCGGATTCACGGAAGATTGAGATATGCACTGCCTTGGCTAGAAATCAATTAATATCGACATATTATTGACAAAAAAACCTAATATTGACACGTACGGTGTCTTTTCCCAGTTATGAGTTACCCAATGGAATTCCAGTCTTCAGAATTCAGAAACACAGACAGCTTGCACCTTTGATTTTTCTCTTTCATATTTTTATTGAAAGAGGAAAAGAAAAATTTAAAAAAAAAAATTGGCACCTTAGTGATTCCGTTTGTTCGTAAGGGCAAGGGGTATTTTGCTTTTTATCTTTTGGACTTTTGCATACAACGTTACTGTTCAGACGTTGTATAAATATTCAATTGATGACCAGGAATCTTCCATTCTTAATGCACTCTGCCCCCACTGCAGATTTCTTTGCAGACGGCAGTCCTGCACCAATCATTTATATTTCTAACACTAAATTATATCAAATATCTTTAACCGTTATAGTTTTTTTCAAATATATTTTTATACTTTTAAAAGTCACTATTATTATTATTATTATTATTTATATATAAATTAATGGATTTACATTATTTTTTAAATGAGACCACCTACCCCGCTCTGTTATCAGTTTTCTTAATTTTTTTTTGTTAAGCTTTTAACAAAGTTCTAATTAAATTGTAGTTTTGAAACGTTTAGAAAAATTCAATTATAGAATTGAAACTTTTGAAAGTATTTGAGAATTTTTTTAACAAACTACAAAATTAGGTATTTTATATAATTTAGCCCATTTTTAATTTTGTCTCCCTAATTACCAAATTACACCTCATTTTCTCATCTCCTATCCTATCTACTAATAAAATACAATAGAAAAAAAACATAATTTTAACTAGTAAACTCGTCAAATTATATCAATTTTGATCCTAAATTGTAAGTTTCTTCAAATTTGATCTTATACTTAGATAGATTTTGTAATTTTAATCATCTATTTAATTCTACTAATTCACTTATTAATTTTAGCAAAAAATAATGTGAAAATTTTTGTAAACTCACTCATTTCAATAAAACAAAACATTCATAAAATTAAGTTTGATTGATACACAAATTAACCCTTAAATAACTTTTCATAAAATTCCATAATTTTAGCTTCAATGTTGTTTTTTCATTATAATTTTATCAATTTTATTCTTTATATATGTTTTTATAATCATTGAATGTGCATGTGAAATACTTTTTTTTAATGATATTTCAAACAAAAACTTGTTGGAGGGTAAAAATTGCAGCATTTTTTCAAGTGTAAGATTAAGATTGCAACATTTATCTAAATTTAAAGTTTAATCACATGAAATTAAAAATTTAGAATCAAAATCAATATAACTTGATAGATTTAGAGTCAAGATTGGTTTCTTTTCCAAATATAAATTAAACTCATGGACCATCGGCATACCCTGCCAACGCATCATAATTTACTCTCCCATTCTCATTTCTCCACTTCCACTATTGCACCTAGGTTTGCTATTGAATGGCTGCTCTTCCTTTTTTTTTGTATTAATATAATATATAATAATTGCATAAACTTGAGTGGGGATAAGAAGCAAATCCTAATAAGCAGAGATTTTTTTAATCCTTCTAGAATTAAGTCGATGTTGGTTGTCAATTGCTTCTAACTCAGTGGATAATGTTGAATTTTTGGCAAAATATTAGAAAAGTGAAAATATCACGTCGAAAAGAATAAATGAAGTAATGAGTTTCAAGCACTATATAAAGAGTTCATGAGTTTTAATTTTACTCATCTCAGTTAAATTTCCTTCTTGTATATTTTTATGTTTGAAAATGGGGAGAAGAAATGTGAGTAGTTGAAAGTTTTGAGAGTGTGTTTTTTGTAATTGGAGTCAGGAAGAGAAATTCTATGTGATTGTAATAATTTTTTGCATAATGAAGTTTCTTTCTAGTGAGTCGTAATTTTTATCTAAATTTGGAGTTAGAAGTGTGAGGTTTTCCCAACATATAAAACATCAAAAGTTTGATTTTTAACTCTGCAATTATCGAAGTTTATAGAAATTAAAATAATAATAATAATAATAACTGTCTGGGAAATGAATTCATCTTGCCGTTTCGATCGGTTTTCCTCCATTATAATGGGCCTACAGCAATAGCCCAGTCCTGAAGCTCTTCCCAACCAACCAAGCCCAAGCCCAACCCCTTCTGTACAGCTGATTCCTCACATTTTTCTTTCTATTACCATTTGCATGTAATTAGCGGGAGAAAAGTCTTGATGTTTGTTAATGTTTAGGTATATATGAATGTGTCAAACTTATAATTAAATAGAGGTCCGACTGGAAAAGCTTAGGTATTGCTTACCCGTTTAGGATACTAACATGTGAGGGTGAGAATTATTCAAAAGATATAAAGTCTTTCACCAATTGAATTATGCTTAGATTGATCACCATATATAACATTTAATGGTTCAAGATTCGTCACTCTATATAATCTTTAATAGGTTAAATCTCATTTTAGTCCTTAAATTTTTAAGTTTATTCTATTTTGGTCTCTAAACTTTCAAAATGTTCATTCTAGTCCCTAAACTTTCAGGTTTGTTCTCTATTAGTCCTTGAATTTTCAAAATGTCTATTTTAGTCCCTGAAATTAAAAAAAAAAAAAAAAATTTAGTCCTTGGTATATAATTTTATCATCTAATATTTATTTGTTCAATGTTTTTTTTTTAATTTATGTGGCTTAAATATATACTCATATTAATATACTTGTTCATATATTTTAAGCTATATTATTAATTTGTTAAAAATAAAATAAAGATAAGAAAAAAATGGCTACTTTTTGAAAGCTCATGATCAAAACGAACATTTTGAAGGTTGAAAGACTAAAATAGAAAAAAAAAATTGAAAGTTCAAGAACCAAAATAGGATTTAAACCTCTTTAATATTATGCTCATAACTTTTTTTCAGTTCACTAACATGTGACGGTGGAGATTTGAACCCAAGATCTTGTGGTCGAGAAGATATGTCTTAACCAGTTGTGTAATGCTTAGTTTAACATGTTATACTCATAATCTATTCATATCTATCAAATGGATTTTTGTTATTTATTTATTTTTTATTCAAGCTTTTTCATAGACCCGATAACCTAACCTACCCAACTGAAATTCAAAGGGTTGGGTTGGGTTGGATTACAACACAATATCGAGTCCTTCACGTCACCAACCCTGGTTCAAAAAACCTTCCTAGGCGGGGTTGGGAATTAAGAATCTTGTTCTTCAAATTGATCAGTTTAAGAAAATGAATGTTAATGCATTTCCTGTCTCCAACCTTGCTAATCAATTTTTAAATTTATATTCTTATTTACATGTTTTTTCCCCTTATTTAATGAGAATATATATATATTTATATATTTAGTTGAAACAATATATGGAGATAGAAGGTTCGAACTCATGACCTCTTAATCAAGTAGGTATGTCTTTAACACTCAGTTTGACTAATGATAATAATGGAACAATTTACACGAATAAATTATCCGAAAATAACCTCTCTTTCTTAAGTTTTATTTGCTAAAAACAATAAATGTTTTGTTTATTCGGTTTAAAAAATAAAATATTTATTTATTATATAACTAAAATATTTTGAAAAAAAAAACGTATAGATTATGAGATTACCCAAAATTAGAGAATGGAGGTGAAATGGATGGAAAACCATTATTTTTGGCCCGATATTGTTACTCCACCTTGTGATTGATGTATTACGATTGTTAATTGAGACATTATCTTTACCTCTCTATATATATACCTAACATTTTTTTTTACTTTACAATCGAGTTTGGATTATATCCACATTTCTAACAATCCTCTCCTAAACACATGCCTATTAATACTTTCCTTCTAAATAGATTATCCATCATCTTCTCATCTAGGTAAGTCAATTATTCTCTAAAACACATCATTTGTCTACCAAAGTTTAACTCATATCACTCTTTTTTCATACCCTTAACAACTTCAAACAAAGATTCATGAAAGTCTTTGTAACAATATTTCAAATAGAAGGCGTTGTTGAACGGTCGGTAGGACTCTAATGTGACAATTATATTACAAAAATAACTATCTTGTAGAACAACGTGGTTGAATATCATTTTTTTAGCTTGGCACCAAAGGATTTTTCCAACAAATCTATTCATATGTCCACAAAAGTATATAATTTAGCCCAATTTATGAGTAAATTTAGTTGGTTTTGTGGTTCAACTCTATTTAACCCAACTCCAATTATGGCCTCACCAACAAAATCCTAATAGGCCAACATAGAGGATTTGGAAGTATGAAACCGGCGGCATTAGAACACGCAAAGAATTAAGCATCCTTTCTCCCATTGAATTCCAATTAATTGTTGCTGAAATAAATAAACGCGAGGGTGCTGTGTTGCGTTGGATTTTAGCGTTTTTGGCATGTGTGAGTTACGTTGCGGAGATTGACATCGTCCAAATTGCCCTTTCCTAGCTGTTGCGACTGGGAAGCGGTATTCCGTGATTATCAATATTAAATGAAAAATAAAAGTGACATTACAATATGTGTATAAAGTATAAATTAAATAGAGTGCATTTTTTTTAGTTCAACAACAAAAGAGATAAGGGGATTCGAATCTATAATCGGAAAATATGTCTTTATCCAAATCAGCTATACTCAGTTAGACAATTAAATAGAGTGCCTTTGTATTTTGATCATTGAGACGGAATTAATATTTGTTCCTCTGCTGACTGCTTGTGTGTATATTCATTGAACACGGACGTGAAGACTGAGAAGTGAGAGGAAGTCGAAGGAAGAAAGCAAGAATATATTATTGTGTGTTTGATGGTAGCAAAACTCCTCTAAAAATCGTTATTTGGGAATAAAATAACCAAAGCAAGTGCTTAAATATAACATTATTTGTCTGCTCACCCCACCCATTTCAACATTGAAGTGGCAAACTATTCATATTCTTTCTAAAACTAATTTTCGACCCCTTTTTTTTTTATTTCAACTACATATAGTGGAGGTGGAAAATTCAAACTTAAACCTTTTGATCATATGGTATGTACCCTAATTTATTGAACTATGTTCAGATTTACTATTTTCAACCTACTAAATTAAAACATATATACCAGCAACACAACTCTTCCAATATCCACCCACAGTTTTCAGTTCTGATGAACCGGATTTCATAATTAAATAGGATCCATCCCCAAAATTTCAAGAAATCTATCCCCAGTAAAAGGACAGCAAACCTCTTATCTCGATAAACTCTCTACAACATTCTTTCTATTTAACAGTATGTCAAAAGCTTACTATTACAAATGAAATAGGCTACTCTGACTAGAAAAATGTAAAATTTACCAATTAAATAAGTAATATAATTATTAACAATCTACTCAAATTAATTGACCTAAAACTAATGCCTTTTTACTAAATAAAAATATAACCTACTGTTAATTAAGGGTAAAAATCCATATCAACACTTGGCACGACCGCGAAGGAGCCACGTACATGTCCCAAACCTACTTCTTTCTCTTGCAATTGCCTGCGATTCACGCTTCGTCACCTCCAGCTGCAGGACATTTTGTGCAACAACACCTACCATATTATTATCCAACCACCAAAACATTATATAAATTGCTATTACGTAATACATTTACTTTTATTGTGATTCCTTCCAATATCATAATTTGATGACGAATTTGAATTAAATTGAAATCTGCTAATGCTTCAACATTTCTTCGTCGTCAAACTGAACATCGTTCAATTGGTTAAAAACATATTTATTTTACTAAGAGATCATGAATTTAAATCTCTCCACTCCTACATCTTATTGAACTAAAAAAAAAACATCTCTCGATCGATACACATTTCTCATATTATAAACTAAGTTGTGTTCAATTATTTTTGTACTTCTTTTACTGTCAACATCTAACTATAAAATTAAAGTTAATATGTTCAACAAACATAAC
>JAOANK020000064.1:69584-95109 GCA_026257165.2 Telfairia occidentalis | reverse complement strand
TATTAGTAGTGTATCAGTAATATATCAACACTTATTCAATACGTAATTTTAAGTATATTATTAGTGTATTAGTAGTTTATCAACATTCATTCGAAATTTATTTAAGGTATAACATTAGTGTATTAATAAAGTATGACTCATTAAAAAATAATTTTACATAATATCATTAATGTATTAAAAGTATAACAACGTTCATTTTAAATAAAATTTCAAGTATAATATTAGTGTATTAGTAGTATATAACATTAATTAAAAATTTATTTCACGTATAACATTGGTGTATCATTAGTATATTAGTACTTCTAAAATATGCATTTTTTCAAGTATATTATCAACACCTGTTCAAAATTCAATTTCAAGTGTAACATTAGTGTATTAATAGTTTATCAACATTCATTTAAAATGGTTATCAACATGACGAATTGAATCATTATAAGTTAATGATAATGTACTATAATAATATTTTGAAACAAATAAATAAGAATTCAAATTAAATGCACAAATAATAGTAAATGCACGAACACTTGTTTATTGATAAATTTGGTGTATAAATTATATAACTGCTATACTTTGTATTTGGTATATTAGTCAAATGATATACTAAATATAAAGTATATATCAATATATCAAGTATAAAGTATATCAGTTATCTAATATACCAAATATAAGGTATATCAGTTGTCAGATATACCAAAAGTATATTAGATATACTACTGATATACATGTTAATATACTAATGAAGGTAAAATTGGAAAAATAAAAATCGGAAATCAAATTATATATATATATTGCTATATTTGTAAATTTTGAAAACGCATTGCTATATTTACAATTTTTTTTTCAAAAAATTGTTATTCATGCAACTGACCCAAATGCGAATCACACTAATATTGGTTGTTTCTTTTAGTTGCGGAGGGAGGAACATCCCTAGAATATTGTACATTTTGAAACAACTGAAGATTGTGGGCATCTGGGCTCGTTTGGTAACGTTCTTGTTTCCTGTTTCTGGTTCTTGTTTCTTATTTTTTAAGAAACATACATGTTTGGTAACGCATTATATTTCTTATTTCTAAATTTTGAGAAACGTTTTCAAAAATTATGCAAATAGTTTCTCATCTCTTCTCTTTCTCTCTCTTTTTCTCTCTTACATTATAATTTTTTTTTCAAACTTCTTTTTCCTTTTTGTTTTTGTTTTCATTTTCATTTTCATTTTTTCTCCCCCTTCTCTCTTCTTTCATTTTCCTTTACATATGTTTTTTTCTTTTCATTTAAGAGTTTTTAATTATTATTTTTTTATTTAAGTTTTTATCATTTATCTTCAATTTTGGAAGAAATTTGATTTATTTTTATTAAATTAATAAATTAATAATATGTCTCATGTTTCGTTAATTTTCAAAGAAAAAAAATCTTTTTTTTTTTTCTCTTTAGATTTTATTTGCATGTATAGTTGGCAAAATTGACGGAAAAAAGTTAACATTGAATTAAAGAAATGTGGAGATTCTGATTATCTATCCTTAAATAAATGTCTTGTTACCAAGTCGAAATACAAAATTATATATCAATAGCATATTCTGCAATAAATTAATGATTGTTTTAACTTTCTAAAATTTGTCAAACAATTTATAAATTAGTCTAATCAAACTAACTTATGTAAGTCAACATCATTTAAAATGTATTGGCTAGATTAAGAAATGACATTGCAGGTCAAATTATAACGTTATTTGAAGAATAAAATTTATTATTATTATTTTGTTAATATTTCTTAGAAATTGAAATTATATTAAATATTATAAACTCTTTATAATAATTTTATATTTGTTTTAATGCATGTTGCACATTTTATTATATTATATGTACTATTTTCAACCAAAAAACAAGAAACAAGAAACAATTATCAAAAACATTTTTGTTTCTATTTTTTTTTTTTTAAAGAAAGAAGAAACATAAATCGTTATCAAAACATGTTTTTGTTTCTAGTTCTAAAAAATACTAGAAACAAGAAACTTTAACATTACTAAACGGACCCTTAAATATTCAGCATGTAAGATTACAATTTTAGCTAGTTATTTTACCAATTTTAGGTTATATGGTGTTTGAAATTACTCGAAATAAATTGCTCCTAAGAGGCAAGAATAAATAGAAATGATTCCTCATTTCTATTGGTAGATTCTCAGTATTCTTAAAACTGCACTATATCCAAAACAATTTGAGGTGTTGGATCTGGTTTGGAGTCCTTTGTTTATGCAAAGAATCTAATGGAGATCGTGGGGGTGCCTTTGCTTAACAATTTTTTTTAAGAAGAAACGAAATAACTACAACCACCCAACCCCACCTTACCCTTCTTCACACGGTGGAGAGGATAACTAAATAGGGAAATCTGTCTTCCAAAAGCATGAAGCTTCCATGGTGGAAGAAAAATGAGCAAGAGAGTGAGGCATTGCATTTCCAACCCTCAAATGTGCTGGAATACAACACCCTTGGCCTCCACCGGCAGCCTCTTTGCTTCATCTGTGTGAACATGCAAAGCTCAGAGAGGTCCTCAAACTCGTCGTTGATTAGTTGGATCACCTCCCTAGAATCAAATTTAACTTCTAGAGAGGAGGAATCCTCTTTAGCTGATCCCAACCGCTTCCAGCACTCTCACAGACCACTTCTTCTACATTGCACAGCACCCTGCTCCAATAATCGATCCTTTGTTTTCTCTAATTACCCATCCAAACCCCCCTCTTTGAATGCCTTCCGACCAAGAAGCATTTGTGTTTAGCTTCCAACGATTTTCAGGCAGGGGGTTCCAAGATGGGGGAGAGGAATTGGAGAACCAGGGATCTTGGTGAGCCACTCCAACGGGTTGATACTTTCTCTTTTCAGCCATAAGCTTCATCTTATCCATGCACTCTGGGCATCAGCTTCAAGGTTCTGAGCTCCTCCTCCTCAGGATCTTTCCTCAATTTGTTAATTTTCGTGCAAAATAATGGAAAATTTAGACTAAGATTCTAAAAAATTATTAAGTTTATGTGGTTCCATGTACTCCAAATAATGATGGTTGCAGCAGTGAGCTCATCGATACCAAGCTTCTCCCTCGTGGTCTCCCAATAGTTGATTGCATTCCAGAAGCCCGTCCAAAGGAAACGGATTAAAAAAAGTTGAGCTCAAATCGTTCTAAAAAACTTGCAATCGTTGAGTCCACTTTTTTTCTGCAAAAGACACAAAGAGGGTCAGTGAAAATTCCTTTCTTAGCAAAATTAATCGCATTGGGAGCGATATTGTTCAAAATTCTCCGACAGCATATCTTAATCTTAAGTGAGATGAGGTTTTCCAAAGAGCCTTCCAAGAACTTTTTATGGCTTCTCTGTTTGACAAAGAAGCCAACGCCTCCACCTCGTTAGAAAGGCCCAGATGATAATGTTTTTTACCGTAAAATTTCATCTTATCAGGGTGCCAGGTGATTTTATCATTCGCGTGGTGATTGCTCCTAGCAATGCTGAGAATCATCATGGTGAAGAAAGCACCCACGCACCACTTGTGATCATAGTTGGGAGAGAGAACAAAATTAACTCAACCTTGTGATCCACGCACCCACGCACCTCTACCTTGTGATCCAGGGATCTTTCTCAATATTGATGTACCTATCGTCCCCAATCCTCCATCTATAGCCTATTTTAAAGTGCTTTACCTTAGATAATGCTTCTTCAGCCCAAAGAGGGGTTTTTGCCAAGCTTAGCGTTTAGATAGTCCCTACGACCGTGGTATTTACCGCTCATACATTTGGCCAAGCTATTTGGGTATTTGACAAGCTTCCAACTAAGCTTAGCAAGTAAAGCTTGGTTGAAAGTCTTAAGCCCACAGAAACCCAAACCATCTAACTCTTTGCTAACGCATAACCATTTCCAGCTTCTCTAGTGAATCTTTTTAGTGTTTTCTGAGGGGCCCCACTAAAACTTGGCACGCATGCCTTCAATTTTGTTGGAAATATTCTTGCTTAAGCAAATACAGCTCATATTGTAGTTCGGGATGGCCTTTGCTACCGTCTTGATGAGAATTTCCTTCCCACCAGCTGGAAAGGGCTTTCCTTTCTAACCTTGAAGAAGCTTCCAAACCCTTTTCTTTATAAGTAAGGCCCTAGATGCTCGATGTGTTTCACCCTCAGGATCCTGGAGATGGTCGAGCTCTTATCCCTCGATATTTTTGCTAACCATAACGGTGGATTTATCAAGATTTATAGTTTGACCCGAGGCTCTTTCATAGGACCTTAACACCTTTTTCATCGTGATGACTCCTTGACTGAGGCTTTAAGAAAAAACTAGACTGTCGTCTGTGAAGAACAAGTGGGTGGTGGAAAGGCAATGCTTGTTTATTTGTAAGTCAGATAGATTTGAGAGTGCTTCTTCCTTTTTTATTAGCCCCGATAGGCCTTCAACACACGTAGTTAAGAGGTAAGGAAAAATGGGGTCTCCTTGTCTAAGGCCCCTCTTAGGAGAGATCTCTTCTCTAGGGATCCCACTAATGAGAACTGTAAACTTAACCGACTCCACACTACCCATAATGAGGCTAATCCACCTATTATCAAATCTTAATTCTTTTCATAATACCACAGAGATAGGTTCACTCAACACAATTATAAGTCTTGCTCATATCCAATTTCATAGCTAAATGCCCGTCTTTGCCACTTCTTTTGTTGTTTAGCGCGTGGATGAGCATTGCCAATGATAAGCCCTCCCGGAACAAAAGTCGATTGAGAGGGAGAAATGATTATATCCAATACTTTCTTAAGTCTGCTAGCTAGCGTCTTAGCTATGATTTTGTAAATTAAATTGCAGAGGCTTATTTGCCAAAAACCATACATACTTTTAGGGTCCCTGACTTTTGGAATGAGAGAGACAAAGGTATTTGTTGAGAAAATAAAAGATAGAAAAAATATTGCAGAAGTAATAATCAAAATCTCAATGTTTGTTTAACGAAGAGAAAAATGAAAATGAGAGAATGAAATCCAATAGATGAATAATCAACTTCTAATTGCAGTAAAACAAATGTGGTGATACCAAATTGATGATATCAAAATGAAGATACAAAACATACCAAATCGTTGATATGAACTCCTCATGAAAGTCCATATTTATATAGATACAATAATGAAAACTTATTTAATAAGCATAACTTAAAAATTAAAAACAACATTGAAAGATGAATCTTAAAAGTTAAAAAACTTAAAAATCAAAAGAAACTTAAACTTTAAACAAACAAACTTAATACACTAAAACTGAAAATTAAGTGCAATTAAAAGAAAAATTCATAACTCAACATTATTGTTCAAGTGGGACACATCCATCATTCTTGTGGAGATAGGTGAGGCTGACCTTTACCGTTTCGTCATCAACTATATTCTAGTACTTCTGGTAATGCGAGTTTGGCATTATCTTTGACATTAAACTTTTGAATCATGACTTTATACTTATCAAACTAGCCCTGAAGTCATCAAGTTGATCAAGTATATCCTCTTCAAGCTTTTCAAAGCTCCACCTCCCATCTTTGCTATCACTCTCCGTCAGCTTTTTTAATTCTTCATACTCCAACTGGCCATCTTTGTCCAAAATTTGATGATTGAACAGCCATTCTGACCTTTTCTTTGGTCAATTCCCGTCCCAAAATCCTAGTGCAATTCTACAACTCTATGGGAGATATTTTTCCATCTCAATCCTTGTCAAAGAAATTGAAGACTCTTGGATATTTATTTGCTGTTGAATCCAATAATAGAAGTGAAGGCTTGTTTGTCTTTATGAGAAAAAGTTTTGGGCATAATCAACCAAAAGAAAAGTAGATGTTAGATATCTAGGCTTGGCATGAACCTCATTCGAGGTTGAGGGAGAAACTTTCAAAATAGAAACAACTAACCAAAGAATGACAATAGTGTGTTTTTAGTTAAAAAAATACGAAGATGGAGACTCGAACTTCTAACTTTTTAATCGATGATATATATTTTAACTGATCAATTTAGATCAATAGATGCAATAATGAGCTATATGAAAAATGAACAAATTGTTATTATTATTATTTGGAGTTAAAAGATGAACAAATTGTTAAAGAGCGTTAAAAAGCCAGGGAAAGAAATATTTATCATTAATAACTTGAATATTCTTTTGTGGATGAGGCGTCTATACATTTTCCCAATCTAAATTTGGGCAAACAACGACCTTTGCCGTCCGACAGTTATTTTTGTTTTGAGAATTTCCCGTCGACTGTGCTGAGCTTGAGAGGAGAAGCTGCCAGCCAAATGCGACAGTATATTCTTTTTTCTTTTTTTTATCTGAAAAGTGACATTATATTCTTTTGCATCAGCATTGATCCAATTGTGATTGGTAGGGTAACTGCAACTCAGCTGCAACTCAACTGCAACTACCATAAAAGCGGACAAACAATAACTTGGCATTTGGACATAGGCTTGTTATTTTAAACCATTTTCTCGGTCAAAGGGAAGGTAAGAATCCCTTGAACCATAGAGTTCCGAAAGTATATTCATGTCTGTACCGAGCTCAAGCATTGAACCGAAGTATTTACATATATATTAATTTATTTTTCTAGTGAAGCTAGAGATTTCACAATGCCGTAGATTACTATAGTACACAGATGTCAGATATACGATATCTACAGATGAAGGATAAGGATGTCTACCACTGATTTCAATTCCCACTTTCCAGCCAGTCGGATTCACAGGACGAACGACGCCGCCAGAGTTACCTTCTGGGTTCATTCCACGGATTTTGTCATGTTGCCAAATCAGTTCCGGATCTAATAACGGCAGGAAACCTATAACTTTTATTTACGACAGCCACCTATTTCTGGTGTAACATTAACCCTTAACATGATATTTTAGCAATCTTAGATTATAAAGAAAGCCTGATAATTGACCTCCACGAAGAAATCAACCCCCCCGGGAAGAGGAAAGATTGAAAGAAGGAAAGAAAAGACAACACAGAACAGGCAAGCAGATTGTACGATGCTAGTATATAATTCACTTAAAAAAAGTCAACTTCTTCCATCAAATACAGAAATTCGACCCATTCCATATCTAAGTTGGCACGATTAAAGAACACATATTATAATCGTTCATCCATCCAGTGACCAAGTCATAACTCAGAGAGACAACAGGTTAGATCATAGGTTAGACATTCCATGGAAACCTGCAAAGCAAAAAACAGATACACAAGCATACTAAAAATTATTTCAGAGATGACTCTCTTAGTCATGCCATGAAAAATCTCCCTTGACCTCCCTTAGGCTCCTTCCTCTTCTGTAGTCAACTTCTGCATCAGAGCAGGATAAACCAAGATTATACTTGCGGCTATTTTTGGATGGCCCTATCCTTGAGAATACATCTTCTGTTTCAACTAGGTTGAAAGAAGTACTTGATCCTGACATGTTACTGGGTTGTCTTTGCAATTTATTGTCTGCATCAAACAGGTGATAATTGTAACCAAAGGTATGCAATGGAGAATCTTAACTATTTATAGTATCAGAGTTGTGGTCCACAGTTTATATCATTACCTTCGCAGGGGAAAGTATAATAACTTAATGATTTGACTTTTTAAACTCGTTTCTCAGTAACATTTTTATGTGTGTGTGCTTGTATCACGTAACAAGTGTGTGCTTGTATCAGGTAACAGCAGCTCACCTTCATAACCATTGCATAATGCCAGCACTTCAGTGCAGGTTTCCTTTTCAACATCAGATGCTGATTTAATACTTCTCTGACTCTGCAAAGTTGTCTGGGTGGATTTTAGTTTTTCACCCAACAATGGAGGTTCAATACTTTCTTCTGCTAACAGACTAGTTGAAGTAAAAGGTCTCATAGTAAAGGAATCCTCCAGTACATCAGATATCTCCACATATTGTGGAGTAGTTATAATTTCATCTGCGCTGAAACCAAATGATGCTCGGTAAGCTTCTATTTCCTCCGCATCATGTTTTGGAGACTTACTGTGCCGGTTTTGATATCCATTTCCACCAGAAGAGTAAACATCTGAATCCTTTGATACACTTAACCTCCCACCAGTATGAGGGAATGGTGGATTGTCCAGATAGAATTGTGCAAATGTAGCAGGGCAGAAGAAATTGGAATCCTGAGATGTGCCAGTTTTCTCATGTCCAAATATCCGACCGGAACCGCTTCTTGGATATTTTCCACCTTGAGGAGAAGCTGAAGGATTCCACTGTGGTGGGAAGTCCCTCTCAGGAAATGAAGATGATAAGAAATCGCCGGAGGTCCTTGAAATTGGTGATACAAGGCTACTGGCAGGACTTCCGGGATAGAGAGAATATGCTGCTTGAAGATCATTTGAAGCAATGTAATTGGCCTTTCCATTTCCTTTGAGATCCATTGATGAGGATAGGAACTGAGCAAAAGGCACATCAGGTGAAGAAGGCGTAGTTAAGTGAGCTAGTTCAGGTGGGGGAGTGAGCGGAGCAGTTGAGGGTTCAGTGGTGAAGGTTGAGAAAACAGGAGGAGAAACTAGTTGTGTTTCGTGAGCATACGGCCCTGTAGCAAACATTGTGGATGAAGGACCTCCAGGTGAGTTGGCAGATAATGACAAGAAACAGCTAGGTGACTGAGCTGTTGAAGGGAGTGCAGAATTTGAAAAGGATGCTGGTGAAGAAGGTGGGGCTAGAAGGGATGGAGCTATCACTGTAGCCTGGTTGGCCATTCCTGCTGCTTGAGGTCCATTTGGCTGGGTTGTCACGGCATTGCCCTCAGGTAAACGAGATGCAGGTACGATGCGCTTTCCTCCTTTCTGAGAGTGAAAACAAGATAATGCACCCCAACATCCTCCCCATCTCTTTCGCTGGTACAGAGGAAAGTATTGGAAGGTAATCAACAGCTCATTAGAGAATAGTCAATGAAAAACCAAAGAAATTTAGAACCATTCCTTTTCACAATTTTTGTACAAGTTCATGTCAGCAGAGATGGCCATTTCAACATGATCCGCAAAACGGTCCAATATTCAGTTTAAGCATGAGAGCGTGCCTTCTAGATCTAAGCATATTGTTAATGGAAGGAAGGTTTAATATCGACCACCACAAATAAAAAGATTTAATCAACCATCACATTACAACAAATAAATAAATAAAAATCTAATGCTGGTGTCTAACAAAAGTTTTCCATGTGCAGACTATCTCATCCTTTAACTTCTGTCTTCTATAAATAAAAATACTTCAACCTACACTTACTAGGTTTAAAATTACAACTCTGCACGGTTGAAATAAATGGTTGGGAAACTTGTAAGAAATTTCCGTTAGTTTTGGTGCAGGTCTCGATTTACAAAACAATGAAAATATGAGAAACAATGAAAGCACGTTAAGTGGTTTGATTTTCAAAAGCAAATTCTAGAACTAATATATTATGAAGAGTTTGGAAAGGAATGGAACTCTCCACTTATTCATTCATGCTGGACTTTCTCAATTCTTGATTCCTTAAATCCAACTTCAAAGCATTAGCTGCAAGAGGCATCCCAAGGTAAGTTGAAGGCCGATTGCTAGCAGTACCGCCAAATCCTGTTTCCTTGAACTTCCTGATACTCCATGTTAATTTTTAAACCAGAGCTTTCTCAAAAGAACCGAGGATGCTAAAAGGATTCTCCAGCTCATTCATATTAGTGCAAATGACGAGGACATCATTAGAAAATTGAAATGGTTAGCCATATTCAAACTGCATAGGAGCCAGAATCCAACTCTCAGAGATTCTGCCAAGAATATCCGAACTAACAGGAAAGGAGAGAGCAATTTTTTTTCTTTAGCCTCTAGAAGCATCAAATTTACCCCTCTGCCAACCATCTACCTAAGTAGAAAAAATGGTTTTAGCAATGCAACTGCTTCCACTTTATCCATCTCTTCCTAAAGATCCTCCACCTTAAAACAACCAATAACAACTGCCAATTGAGTATTATGGGGGCTTTCTCAAAATCAATCCTCATTAGTCATTACCCAACCTTACCCTTTTTCTTTCTAAAATACTCCACAACATCATTTAGCAACAAGGATTGAGTAAACTACTTAGTAGACACAATACGAGGAAGAACTCTATTCAACCAACCAGTTAGAACCTAGTATTATACATATATTTATAAGAAAAAAATAATTTTATTGATGAAAGGAAATTACAAAAAGAGGGGGCGGAGAGCCAAAAACACCAAGCCATGAAAGTTATAAAAGAGTCTTCCAGTTGGCACACAAAAAAATAAACTATAACTATAAGAATTTTGAAGGGGCATAAAATTTACAACAAGGATAGGATAATATATTTTACAGATTTCATTGACAATTGCTATGGATCTGAAATCCTCATTCTAGAGGCCTTGTCTTCTTTGCTCTCAACCAAATAAAAGTATCCTGAAGGCAAAATTTAGCCTGTCTTTCTCACCTTTACATGCCTTCCTTCTAAATGTTCTTTTTCTTTACAAAACGCTTCCCACTTACTGCAATGATTTCCAGAATAATGGGTAGTTCTTTTAGCATTCATGATTCTGCAACAGGCTAGAGTTTTCATCTTCTTCTCTCAACCAAATAGTCTTGCACTCTTTTCTCCACCTTTGACCTTCCAGAAGGATTACCTCATCAAGCTGAATTTTAGAGATGGCCACCACCTCTGATCTTCCAGAAGGATTACCTCCTCAACTAATTTTATGGCTCCTTAATTGAGTCCAAGGCATAATTTACTGCATCCAACCCTTGGGGTTGAATCATCTCATCAATCCTGACCTATAATTAAGAGAAAGGATGTCCGCTGATGGGACTTGGCATGGAAAGGAATTATCTAATTTTATGAACCAACATTTTAAGATACAAATTATCTGATTGTTCGATTAAAAAAAAAAACAAAATATTTACACTCGGAGCATAATAAGGTTATCAATCTGTAATAAACGCTTCATATCAAAATCCAGTAGCTCATCTTTTTCTGTCTTGATGTTTTGGAAGATTGTGGATCTGGATGTATAGTCATGACTGCATTTGGACTAATCTTCTGTTCTTGCAATCTCCTTATTCTATTTTAGAAGGCATTGATTATAGCAAGATGGATAATAGATTAATTTGCTTAAGCATTTAATTGATAGATGGAGCAGTCTTCGTGCAAAAGTTTCTATGGAAAACACTAGAGTTTCTTGAAAGTTTAGTCTCATCGAGTTATATCTTTTGATGATCCTCAAAATGAGTTTTAGCCGCTAATTCTGCAGTAAAAATTGTTCCCAAGCTGGAAAAACTTGGCAAACATAGTCAGGATGTCTATGCTTGCTGAATTTGTATGTAGAACATCGATGAATTAGTTACTTCATAAAGTATGATGTCTATGCTTGTTGAATAACAGTTCCAATAGCAACAATGTTTACAGGAAGTAAACAATGTGAAATTAAAATTTTTCTAATAGCAAAGGCAACCTACGACTGAAAACCTGATTCTCAGCTAGGTCGGACTTTCACACCTTGAAGGATTAAAGTACATATAACAAAGCGTGAATAATTGACAGAGTAAGTTACTAAGATTGAAAGAAGGGATACAGAATTCAAACTGAAATTACGGAATAATTAGCATAAGGTGGAGTGATTATAAATCAGATCCGGACGTGAAGGTGACGCCCATCAATCAAAGCGGTGAAACTACCGGAGAGCTAGCTAAAAACCATCAAGTACATGGAATCCGCATCGTTAAAATAATTCGCTAGAAGAAGTATGGATTGAACAGATTTGCTAGCAAATAGAGGGGTGGCACAGAGCAACCCCAGATCTAGGGAAGGACAGACAAAAAAAAAGAATGCCTAGAAAGTAAATCCAAAGCCTAAACGAGCAAAATAGTGCTTGGAGCACCCTAGATCTACTGCTATAAGAAAAAATAAGCAAAAAACTACCATATTCCCGAGCAATAAATTACATATTAGCTGAATGATCAGTGAGGGAAGGGACGCATACCCGTTCATGCTGAGGGAATCTGTTCTGCTCGGACCCCATTCGCACCCAGTAACTCGACTCTCTATTTAGCTTATAGTGTCCTAAGCTGCCACTTCCTACTAGACTCTTGACCCTCCTCCTCCTGCTCCTCCTCCTCCCGCTGCTGCTGCTGCTGCTGTTGCTGCTCCTGACGAGCATAAGCATAATTATAATGAATTGTGTTAGTTAGTAAAATGAGAGAGATTAAAAAGAAAAGGTACATGTGTTCTATTGTTTCAGCTGGAACACAGAGAGCAGAGGAAGGAGGTCCATTACCGTCAACTTCGTCAATTTAACGACTAATACGAGTCAGACCCATATCAACCCTGGCATTTCTCAATTCACAGTGCAGAATCTGACAGCATATAGATTTGCTCTCGCAACGCTGAAAAGAGCAACTGATAAAGAGAAAGAGAAAGACGATCCAATATACTTTAATTTTAATGGGAAAGAGATAAAATATTAATCGAAAGGACAAGGAAAGACAAAAGCGAGAAAGATAAAGAGACATAACACAGTAAACTGTGAAGCGAGCGTACCTGAAAAAAGATGCCCTTTTCCTTTTTCATTTTTTCCTCTCTATTTCAATTTTTACCTTTCTTTTGCGGCATTTTTCTTAGTTTTTAGATGCAGAGGTGGGATGAGATGATTGAAAATCCAACTATCGACCCAAAGAGGATAGGTGTATACCATATCCACGGCTTTAAAAGAGCTTAAGTAAACTAAATTATTATATTTCAAGCAATTACCAGTAGTCATGTCATCTTCACGGATTTGTGGTTTTAAAAAAATAGATAAATAATAAACTTTCTGGATTTGTAGGTCCAAATTTTCTACCGTTTGATTAATTCTAAAAGCTTGAATTCCATTATTTGTACATACAAATAATTAAAATATAAAAAATGATGATTTGATTTAATTGAGCATAGCTCGACTAATTAAATGTCATATCTTTCTGACTAAAAAGTCATAAATTCGAATTTCTTTGCTCCATATGTTGTTGAACTCAAAAAAAAAAAAATTTGCAGTAAATGAGCATTTGATAATATGTGATAATTTTTTTGAATGCTACAATAATAGTTATGAGCTTAGATTTAATTTAATATTAATAATGTCTAAGACATACAATTTACTAGAAATTTAAAGCATACCAGTCATTGAAAAAAAAAAAGTCTTTGAGAATTATTTATTACAATTGATTCCATATTCATTTAAAACTTATTTTACTTTGAAATAAAATAAAGAAAAACATACCAATTCAAAATATAATTTAGTAGAAAAAATACTTATAATTTTCTTGAGTCAAGGGCGGATTTACGCGCCCTCATCAACTTAATTGTAACGTATAAATTATGTACATCTTTACATATTTTATTGGAAGTAGCTTTATCTCTTGGCCTACATGCCCATCAGAGACGGATTCGTGTTTTTTTTCTTGCTTTGGTTTTTAATTTTACTGAAGCATCTTTTTTTAGATACTTAGATCTACTTGAACAGAAATGACAATTATTTTTGTAATCAATTTTCAATGCCCCATTTTATTATTGATAGTCTTAAAACTCAATTTTCTGGATGAATAGATGATACCAAGTCTGCTAATTTCTCACGCCCTAGATTAAAAACAAGTTCCATAGAGATGAAGTTTTTAGGGATATTTGAAAGCTCATCCTCATGGAAATTATAGATTGGCTGAAGTTTTTTGGCTTCACAACGAGCTGCTTCGCCCTCTGCAAGTAGAAGGTTGGCTTCTCCAGTGTCACCCAACGCAAGAGCAGCATCTCCTTCTGCTGCTGCAGCACCAGCTATTAAAAGCAACCTCTGGAATCTAGCTTTCGCCACTTCTTTTTCCTTAGACTGAATCAACATCTCAGTCTCCTGCAACCATTTCATGGTGTCTCTAGTCTCTCCCTCGAGTTTCTCCAGCTCTAATAAAGCTCTGTCAACGTCAATACAAATGCCATCCTTTTCAGTGCTCAGAGACTTTGCCTCAGCAGCAACTCGTGCAGCTTCTTTAAAATTTCTACCAGCAGCAGCAACTTTCTTTTCCGCTTCTAACTCAAGAACTCTCTTGTCAATGAAAGAAATTTTTTGCTTTGAGGAAACTATGTCTTGCTGGATGTTTGATTTCCTTGAAGATAATTCCTTCAAACAATTAGGAAGAAAGATTAATTAAAGAAATACAAATACAAATCCTATTAGATAATCAGACCAAGTGTAAAAGAGAACCGTCAAAAAACTGCACACCAATTCACAAAATTTTGAAGGAAAAATAAGCCCCCAATCGGGGCAACTTATGAGAAATTGCAACACTTATCTAAGTCTAGAGTTCAATTTGAAATAAAATTGAGTTATATATGATCTACAATATCATGTTATTGTAGATTGATCCAATTGTGATTGGTAGGGTAACTGCAACACAATAACTAATATATGAAATTAAAAGTTTAAGGTTAAAATTGATATAACTTGACAAATTTAGGAGTCAAAAAACAATTTTTCCCAAATTTTTATGATTATTTTAATTAATTTATACTTATTTCATTATTTTTATAACTAAATTAAATTATTTGTTTTAATGTTATTTTTATTTAATATTTTAATGTATACACAATGTTTTTAATTGATTGATTAATTAATATAACAATATATTAAATAATACTAATTTTAGTTTATGATTACATTAATTTATTCTCTTACATATAATTAAGAATTAAATAAAAAAATTCATGAACAAAATTTGTAAAATAAACATATATATTTACTTTTGAACATTAATTACCTACATGGCTGCATATCTAAACATAGATATTTAATATCTCAAATATTTAAATCCCAGAATTTAATTTCTGGATATTTAATGTCCAAACTCATGAAACAAATTCACGATTCAAATGGGCTGCTAAGATGTGTGTTGGTATCCTTAGGAACATTATATATATTTATATAAATTGTCACAAATACATTACTCCTACCGCTAGAGGAGAGGAAGGGGTTAAAGAACTATGACTATCCTGTATTACTCCTACCGCTAACATATATCTTACTAACCACTTGATCTCATTCGTTTGAGCTAGTGGATATTGATAAGATCTAACATCAATTGGTGATGTACCTTCCCATAAGGTGATTGCATGATCATATGCCCTTACTGGAGATAGTCTTTAAGTGATCGTGTAGACTCTGAAACTTCGTCGTGTGCCCTTACTGGCGATCCTACACTAAAATTGTGCAAAAACTACAATGAACAAAATTATTGGTAGGATGCATCTAGATGTTGAGTACAGCGCTAATGACTGGGTTTACTTGAAACTGCCACCATACTTTAATCCTGTCTGGTGGTGCAAAGGATTACAATAACAGCATATCATCTACCCCTACCTACTATGGCTAATATGGATATATATTTTATGTTTCTTAGTTGCAAAAAGCCTTATGTACTGGTATGATCCCGCAAGTGGTGCCAACATCCTCGTACTTTAATTTTGAATGCGCCATATATCCCTAGCAAGGGAAATACTCATTAAATGGAAAGACTTACCCGAGTTTGAAGACGCTAGGGAGCCCCTTGACATTATATCTCCTAGTAGTTTACAATTTTCCACCACGAGGATAGGGTGAATTGATGTAGGGATTGAATTGATGAAGGGATTTCTATTAATCTAGCTTTTGGTTGTTAGGTTGGCAGCCAAGAAATTATTTCCCATCTTTTACAGGATGTTAAGTTGTTCCAAAAGCCTATAAAATGTGTTTAAAAGGGCTGAAATCTCATTCAACAATTAATAAAGAAACTCCTTCAAGATTACATCAGTGTTGTTGACCGAAGAGTAATGCGTTAGACCCCCAATATTGGTATCAGAACAAGTCATCCTGGGAAAGTTTAAAAAAATGGCACACAAGAGATTAGAAGAGCGTTTGGAAGCATCAGAATAAGAGATGAAAGGCGTCAAGAGCGACCTCTAGAAGCTACCCTCACTAGAAAAGGCCATCGTCGAAGTATCGAGAATGTGGAGCAAATGACAACGAGGATGGAAGAACAGAGATTAGTAACAGAAGACCACCAACGTGTGTAAGTAACATTAATGACCAACCATTCGAAGATCATTGCCACAACGGAGAAGAACGACGTGGAGGAAAGCACCAAAAGGAAAGGGGATCATGAAGGAACTAACGAGAGTGCAACAAAGGGTTCCCCCCACAAAACGACCAAGGGTAAGAAGAACGAGGAACTTACGGAACATAGTAAGTTCAAGAAAGTAGAGATGCCGATGTTTGCGACGACCCTGACGTGTGGTTGTTCCGAGTGGAGAGGTATTTCGATATCCATAAACTCACGGAATCAAAAAAGCTCACGATAGTGGTGGTGAGCTTCGTCGGCGAGGCTCTGTCGTGGTATTGCTGGGTAGAGGGAAGAAAAAGCTTCACCAATTGGAAGGATTTGAAACGACGACTATTTGTGAGATTGCGGCCCATCCAGCAGGGCACCCTGTGTGCTCGTTTCTTGGCAGTCAAGTAAGAAGGAAACATCGTCAAATTTAGGCGAACATTTGAAACTCTGTCGGCGCCACTCCCCCATCTACCAGAAGAAGTTCTGGAGGGAACTTTTGTTGATGGACTTGATTTAGTGGTTAGGGCAGAAGTTTTAAGCCTAGAGCCAATTGAGCTTGAACGAATTATGAGAACGACCCAACTCATTGAAGACAAGGACAATGCAATCCGTACGAGGAATGAAAACAATTTAGTTAGCCCAAACCGTAAAGCAAAAGGGAATGACTCAAACCCAAACCCAAACCCGCTATCCAAACCCTACAATAAATTCTCTGATCAGACCCTAACTTGAACAATCAATCCCCTTCCAGGCCAAGAAGGACAAGGGGCTTTGCTTCCGTTGCGACGAGAAATTTAGGGGGAATACGGAAGCGCAAGCGATGTTGCGACCATAACTAAAACTCAGGAAGTCACAAAGGTCGTAGAGCTCTCACTGAACACTGTAGTCGGATTTACTTCTTTAGACACCATGAAGCTCAAGGGAACCATCGACCAGACGGAGGTCATTATCTTAATCGATTGCAACACCACGCACAATTTTATTTAGCAAAAGCTCATCGAATCCTTATCGCTGTCGATTTTAGGGACATCCAACTATGGCATCATAATGGACACACGTACAGCAGTGAAGAGAAAGGGGATGGGTAAGGACATATGCCTCCAACTACCCGAGTTAACCATAGTGGAAAGCTTATTGCATCTCGAGCTGGGAGGGATTGACATCATACTGGGAATGCAGTGGCTTAAGATCATTGGGGCTAACAGCAGTTGACTAGCAACACCTCACAATGGAATTTCATTCAGGAAGGACCAAAGTTACTCTTAAGGGAGACCCATCCCGGAATAAAACGGAGATGACATTGAAACGCCTCCGCAAATCGTGAGAGGAACAATACCAAGGCTTCCTGATTGAGTGCAGAGCGTAACAACACTTCCCACGGTTTGGGAGGTGGTGGAATCCGTCCCTGTAAATCCCTTGCCAACGGAGGTGGACCAGTTTAATCACAAACTACCAAGACGTTTTCCAAATACTCGAAGGACTACATCCTCAACGTGACGTTGATCATCGAATCGTGTTGAAAGCGAGGGAAGGTCCCATTAGCATTCGGCCGTATCGATACCCCCATGTCCGAAAAGAAAAAATTGAACAACTCATCAGTGAAATGCTAACCACCGGTATCATACACCTAAGCAATAGTCCGTATTCACGCCCTATCTTATTGGTGAAAAAGGAGGAAGTTGGCGCTTTTGCGTCGATTAAATAGTGCCCAATAACATTACCATCCCGCATAAGTTTCCCATCCCTATTATTGAAGAGGACGTGGCTAAGATGGCATTCCGGACTCACAAGGGCCATTATGAGTTTCTCGTTATGCCCTTCGAACTCACTAGCGCCCGGCAACCTTCTAAGCAATGATGAACCAGGTCTTTTGCCCTTTCTTGCATCAGTTTATCCTTGTTTTCTTTGATGATATATTAGTTTACAGCCCTGATTTTCAAACACATGCTCACCATCTAAACGTTATTTTGAACACTTTACGAGATCATCACCTCACGACCAACCTAAAAAAGTATCATTTCGCCCAAGAACGCATTGCGTATCTCAGGCATTGGGTCTCTGCTCAGGGAGTGGAAGCAGATCCTAAGAAGGTTCGAGCCATGATAGAATGGCCACTACCTACCACCCTAGAGTTCTTTGGCCTCACAGGGCACTACCGCATATTTGTGAACAATTATAGAGCCCTAGTTACCCCCTTAACTCAACTACTGAACAATTATGCTTTCCAGTGGACTGATCAAGCCACAGAAGCCTTCAACCAACTGAAGCAAGCCATGGTCACGCTACCCGTGCTCGCACTAGCAAATTTTAACCTTCCCTTTGTGGTGGAGACGGGCGCATCAGGTACGGGACTGGGTGCGGTCCTCTCTCAAAACCAACAACCTATTGCATTCTTCAGCCATGCCCTATCCCCACAGCCCAACTCAAACCAGTTTATGAGCGGGAACTCATGGCCATTGTGCTGGCAGTTCAACGATGGAGACCTTACCTCCAGGGAGACAAATTCTTGGTCCGAACTGATCAACAAGCTCTGAAATTTCTGTTGGAACAACGCACTGTAAAGCATGAGTATCAGAAGTGGGTCTCTAAGCTATTGGGTTATGATTTTGAAATAGAATATCGACCGAGGCGAGAGAATAAAGTTGATGATGCCTTCTCGCGAATGCCGCCCGTGGTCCATTTAGCCACACTCACTGCCCCAGCTATATTAGATATGGAGGTAATGCTGAAGAAAGTCAGAGAAGACCCCAAGCTCAGCCAACTGTATACCGAACTCGAGGGGGAGCCAAATGGCCACCCCAAATACAACATTCACCAAGGCAAGTTGCTCTACAAGGATCGTTTGGTGCTTTCTGGAACATCAACACTGATACCGGGGGTTCTGCACACATACCACGATTCAGTTTTAGGAGGTCACTCCAAATTCCTCCAAACATATAAATGTCTGCCTAACGAGCTATATTGGTCGGGAATGAAGGGAGTCGTGAAGCAGTACGTCAAGAAGTGCAAAGTTTGTCAAAAGAATAAGAGTTTAGCAACCTCCCCTGCTAGTCTCCTCCAACCTCTGCCCATACCCAAGCGCGCATTTGGGACGATATCACCATGGACTTCGTGGAGGGTCTACCCTGCTCCAACACAGTGTTTGTGGTAGTCGATCGCCTCAGCAAGTATGCCCATTTTCTCCCTTTAAGCCACCCATTTTCAGCAAAGTTTGTCGCAGCGATGTTCATCAAAGACATAGTGCGCCTACATGGTTTTCCCTGCTCCATCATCTCGGACCGTGACAAGGTGTTCCTGAGCCACTTTTGGTCTGAGCTCTTCCAAATTCAGGGCACCCACCTTCGCCATAGCATGACCTATCACCCCCAAACGGACGACCAAACCGAAATCGTCAACAAGTGTTTGGAGACCTACCTTTGCTGCTTCTGCAATGAGAAACAATGGTGTCACCGGTTGCCATGGGCCGAATACTGGTGCAATACCACCTACCATGCCTCCTTAAATTCCACCCCTTTCCATATTGTCTACAGACGACCCCCACCCCTCTGCTATCTTATGGTGAAAGGAAAACGGCGAATTCCACGCTCAACCAACAGCTTTTGGAAAGGAATCGAGCACTATCAGCCTTGAAAGAACACCTAGCAAGCGCTCAGGAAAGATTGCAAAAGTTATCTTCACCGCACAGAAGTCGAATTTGAGGAAGGAGAATATGTGTATCTGAAGATACGGCCCTATTGCCAGACATCTTTGGCTAAGCATAGAAATGAGAAACTCACTCCAAAATTCTTTGGGCCTTACCACATCACTACGCATTGGCAAAGTGGCATACCGCCTTGCACTTCCATTGAACACTACAATTCATCCTGTTTTTCACGTCTGCTAATTAAAGAAGGTCGTAGGCCATCCACACACATTCAGACACACCCATTCACCCTTTCAGATCAGTTCGAATGGATCGCAGAACAAGAGGAAGTAATTGCTTATCGAAAGAACCAGGTTAACAAAGGAATGGGAGGTGCTCATCCGCTGGAAGGGACTACCCGAATTCGAAGGCACTTGGGAACCATACACCACCATCCAATAGAAATTTCCCACATTCCACCTGGAGGACCAGGTGTCTCTTGAACCCCGGGGTGATGTTAGACCCCCACCAATAGTCAACACTGATGTAAGAAAGGGTAGAATGGGAAATCCATCACCCTAATAGCCTAGTTTTTGTTACCGTTGCTTGTCTTTTGGGAAGGTTATTAGTTTTTAACCTCTGGCTGTTGTTAAGGAGGTAGCAAGCTGTTAGCCAGTGTTTTGGGTTAGGAGAGTTCAGCCCTCTCGAATGGTTGTGCGTTTGTAAGGCATTTTACCTCCTTTTGTGAATCAATAGAATAAACGTTTTTGTGATTTGGATACCAAACATAATGTTGGAGCTCCAATTACCCAAGTTTATGTAAGGGAGAGTAAAAAGGGAAGTCAAATAAGATAAGTTAGTTAGAGGAAAGAAATACACCTATGAGTAAGGTGGGGTGCAGCGGGCATGATTTTGTAGAAGAGAAAGTTTGAGGAGAATCTTGGAAAAGAAGCATAGAGGATAAGAGTTTGTGCTTTACCATTCAATAGGGGTGTTCAAAAGAACCGACAACCCAAAAAACCCATGCGGTTTGGGTTGGGTTGAAAATTAATTTAGGTTGGTTTGGGTTCATTTTTTCCAAACTCGGTTGAGTTGGGTTGGTTCTTGAATTCATTATATTGAATTGACCCAACCTAACCCACGATAATATAGAGTATAAGTTTTATCAGTTTATTATTATCATCTTAAAATTTACTTTCACTTTTAAGATCATTTCTATTTTTAACTCGCATTAATTTTAAACCCAAACTCAAATAGAATGAATTAGGTTAGTTATTCGAAATTTTTAAACAACCGAATTCTACATAACGCTCTTAATCAAAATCATATTTGAAAGCTAAATAACTCATTCGGTTGGGTCCAAAATTTCATAAAACCCAACCCATGAACACCCTTACCAATTAGATACTGCTTGGTCTTTTGCAGCATTGCTATAACTGGATACTTAACAGTTACTAATCAAATAATGGCCATTCCATTTGTCCCAAACATATATGAAGTCCCCGTGAAACGAAAAAAAAAAAAGGGGTTCAAAATCTCACAAAGATATGTAAGTTCCATCGTAGTACCTCCTCCATCATCACACCTTTTTCCTCCATATGAGAAATGATAAAGACGAAGGAAGCCCCTTGAAAAATAGGTAGCAGAACTAACCTGGAGAGAAGAACTTGCAGAATGAAACTCTTGCTGAAGCATTTGAACATCCTTGGAGAGTTCATCCTCGGTTTGAGAAACAGTAGCTTTGTCTTCCCTTATTTTCAAGATGTTAGATATCAGAAATTTTCTCAGCCTAGCCACTTCTCTATACGCTTCTGCATCTTCTATGGAAAGTTGAGCAATTTTCTTCAACTTCGCTCCTTTTTCCTTTTCCAGATTGAGGAAATCATCAATTTCCCTTCTTTTAACTGAAAGAGCTTGACTTTCTAACTGCATCTGAGAGAGGGTTGATTGTAAAGAATTATATTTTGCATCCATGTTTGATTGCATATGCTGAAAACCAGAAATTGCAACGGAAATTCTTTTCTCAACAGCATCAATCACAGAATCATTTTCTTCTATCTCCCTTTTCTTCTCTTCCACCAAAGCTAGCAATTTCTCAAGCTCATCTGTCAACACGAACTTTTTTTGACAAAGAACTTCTTTCTCTCTTCTGTCATCCTCAACTAAAAGTTCAACAGAATCATTCAAAATCATGCAAGACTCTTGTATAATTTGTGACTCGATTTCAATTTCCATCTTCTTGGCCTCCAAGACTTCATTTGACAAATGCCACTTTTCTAATTCTTTTGCAGATTCTGCCTCTGCAATATTTAAGGCTGAAACAACATTATTTACAGCATCCTGCAAAAAGGAAAAATAATTAAGAAGTCATTTCAAACACATGGAACAGACTTCAAAAATTAGAGGGTGAAGATGGATAAAATATCTATTCTATCATAGAAGAGCCAAGAAGGCAGTAATGATCAATATGAATATGAATGAATCAACTTGATATTTGGACATTATAACTACAAAGAGATTTTGATTCTTCACTAGCTACAAAGAGATCGGCCATATTAATTTTGAATGATTAATTTTCTTCTTAAGTTCCAATAGATATTGAAACTCTATTAACATTTCCCTTGAATTTTTTGTGAGACATCTTATCATTTGACCAACAAGGATGGTAGTCTACAGTCTTTATTGCCCTTTATGAAATATGTAATTTGGACAGAATCTGCGTGTATACAGAGACGTCAGACATTAACATAGATAGAAATCTTATTTGAAACTGACCATAGCAAAGGTTTGGAGCAGAGAATCACATTCTTCCTCCGTCGCAATCAAGAAGTCCAAAACCTCGTGCATTCTGGAGTCCATTGCATCACATAAGGCTTCAGCGTCTTTTAGTTCGGTGAGGAAGGTTTGTTTTTCTCTCTCAGCAGAAGCTAGGCTCTCGCTAAGCCTTTCTGCGGTTTCAAAATCTTCGGCTTCGCAGGCTTCCTCCAACTGCTTTTCAAGATGCGAGTACCTGTCTGATGAAATTTTAAGATTATCCATAATTTTGCGTCTCCGTTGGATAACATCCTTCCTGGAGGCAGACACAGAGGCGACCGAGTTACGAGCACGACTCAGGTTCTCAGAGAGCTGAATCCTGACTTGCTCCAATTTAAACTCAGGTGAATTGCATACTTCAGCCTCAACGCTATTTTCTTTATGTCGATTAGCATCTTGTTGGTTTTGACGTCCCGTTACATGATCTTCTTGGGATATAAAATTAGTGGATTCCATGTTGTCTGCTGAAGGACCATGAGGGCCTAAAGTCTGTGGTGGAGAAGCAGATGGTTGAATCTGAGATAAAGTATTGGGATCCTGGTCATCGTCATCATCGCCATGAATGTGATTATTTAAATGCGGAGAATGAAGATCGGGAGAGGGATTTGGGGTATGGGCATCTCTGCCATAGCCAATTCGCAAGCCAGATCTCCTTTTTCTTCTTGAAATCTGTCGAGAGACTGAGACGACTCCTCGGTCTCGATCTGCTGCCTCTCCTACTCCAGAACCGGGGGTTTTCACAATAATGGTAGCTTGGGGAGGATCGGTGATCAGGACCGAATTTGGGTCCGACTGGATTTGAGTTTGGTGTTTAGCTTGGTCCTTAGGCATGGAAGTGACGAGCGTGAGGTCGGAAAAGAGGTCCTCGTCAAGGGGTTCGGAAAGATGTGAAGATGCCGTGGTGGAAGCTGAAGTGCTGGCAGGAGCGGTAGTCTTATATGCCGTACAATTTGGGGGTTGAGGCTGATCGGAAACAATTGGACCGGGATCATTACTATCTTGATCTTTGCGAGTGGGATGGATTTGGATTCGGTACTCGGAAGGGTTGAAGAGTACCATTCCTTCGAAGAGAGAATCGTTCTCATTTCCATCCTCTATCTGATTATTTGGTACCCCGTCCATGACCTCAGAGGCTGCTTTCTTCAATTACAGAAAGTCGACCAGTGCGTCTTTCAACTCTTCCCTGCGTAATCGGAGAAAAATTTAGCTCGCATCCACTCTAGTCTAATATAATAAATATCCTTTCAAAAAAAAAAAAGTCTAATATAATAAATAGGGTTTTTTTTTTTTGAAATCACTATAATAATAGAGGTTAAATTACAACTTTTAGTCATTTTGACCCTAAACTTTCAATTTCATCTTGAATATGAAACTTATATAAATATTACAATTTTCACTTTAAATTTGAAAAAATGTTGAAATTTTTGTCTACTGATAAGTTTTTTCTCGAACTTTTTATATGCATTTAATAAATTATAAAATATATATATAAGAAACAAAATAAGATAGAATTACAACAAAAATTACATTATACCTCAATTTTTTTTTTTGTTGAAATTTATAAATTTTAGCAAAATTATTCAATGGTTAATTTTTTCATTAATTAAATTTAATTTGTTGTCATGCTTTGTTTTGTTAAAAATAGCGAATTCACGAAAATTTTCACATTACTTTTTGTTAAAATTAATAAGTGAATTCGCGAAAATTGAATAGAATGTTAAAATTGCAAAACTTATCTAAGTTTAGAGTCCAATTTGATGAAATTGAAAGGTTATGTTAAAAATTGATTGACAAATTTAGGGTATGAATTGATTTTTTCCCTAAAAAAAGTGTCAAATAAAATTTTAAACTTTCAAATTTGTATGAATTTCTAAACTAAGTGTATCAAACTTTCAAGTTTGTGTCTAATAGATTCTTTAACTTTCATTAATTTTTAAAGTTCAAAGACCTATTTGACACGAACAAAAAAGTTGTAATTTAACCAATAATAAATTATAACTTTATGATTAAATTATGAATTTAGTCCAGGTTTGTATCAGATAGATTTTTAACTTCAAAACAAATATCAAATAGGTTCCTGAACCTTAAATTTTGTATCCAATAAATTTCTAAACTTTAAATAATATCTATTAAGTACTTGAACTTTCAAATTTGTATCAAATAGATAATTGAACATTTAGTTTTGTATTTAATAGATTCTTGACCTAAGTGATATTTCTTAAAATTCACAAATTTATTAGACACAAAATACTACAGATCCATAAATTTTAAAAATATTGAATATGTTAAAGACCTACTAGTTCGGACCCCCCCCCCAAAAAAAAAAAAAAAGTTGTTGAACCCAAAGCATGAAACCCTTGGCCTTAGGTTCATTTGAAGTTTGGACCAAATTCTTTCAATAATGGACTTGAATTAAATTTACACTTTTAACCGAGCTACCTTAATGATTGTACCTTTATTTTAGGGGATAACTACGTAGGCCTATTTTGAGAGATCGATTTCAAAAAAGTTCGTACAGCTAGAAATATTTTTAAAAATGGTTGAAAATTCATTTTAGTAATTATGAAAAAAATAGAAAAATGACACATTTGCCCATCATTATTATTTGAAAAAAAAACTCCAGAATTATACTTATGCACGCACGCATGATACAAGGCATGATTCAGGCAGCATTAAATACAAAATTTCAACTTTATTTGCTCCACTTGATTTAGGGAGCATTAAATAAAAAATTCCAACATTATTTGCTCAACGTTTGACATTCTTTCAAAATCTAAAATTCTCCCAAAACTACCATTTTTCTCTCCAAAAGCTTGAATTTCTTCGGCAAACGCCCAAAAATCAAAGCTTCTTCTTTGATTTCTTCAAGCCTTCATCTTCTTCCTTTTACGCATCTGAAAAATGTATGATTTTTTTCTCTAAAATGTTGTATGATTTCTTCAACTTCATCTTCTTCATCAATAACGTCTGCAATAGGAAAACTAGATTTTAGTTTTTATTTTTGAAACACGTCGT
>JAOANK020000064.1:35383-54814 GCA_026257165.2 Telfairia occidentalis | reverse complement strand
TATAGGTACACAAGAGAACCCTAATCTAACCTTAAATGATGTACAATTACTATTAAGGACAAATACATAATAACACACATATATATACATATCATAACATTTGTAACTTAATTTATGAATTAATAGTCTCCAAGGATCAAAGAAGCTTTTAGCATTTTCCTGCAGCATATTCTTTGTTTATAATCTACCAAGTAATTAGCCAAGATCATAGGATACGTGGACACAAACACCCTAATTTGAATATTTTTGAGGTGAAAGGGAAGAACCATGACAAAAAATATATATATTGCAGCTGAAGTAATACCATTGAGTCAAACAATATTGAAAAAAAAACACCAAAATAATAAACAAACAAGGAGCTAAACAATACCTGTGGCTGCTGTGACTTGGGATTTAATGAAGTGCCCTTTGTTTCTAAACCACTCAGCAACGAATGGCACGCCCAAATAAATTGCCTTCTTCCCAAGCTCTTTAGCAGCCTGTCTGGCATATATATAGCCAATTGTGTTTAACATGTCAACTCCATAGGCTGCATAGAAGCACACAGACAACAGTAAATAATAATCAGAATGGCCTAAGAAATTACGGGGAAAACATGAATGAAATAGGTCATGAACCATACTATAAGATACTAATTGTGCTTCCACTACGCTTTGTGTACATTCTTGTACTCAGATCTCGTGTTATGTATGACAATAAACTGAATGATGTCAGCCTGAGCCTATAATATGAGATATTGCAGAACGAAACTTTCACAGGGCAATGGCTACTTATCAATTTTTGCTAGAAAAAATCTCGTGAATAAAGATTGCAAGGAGCCTTGAAATAATGACCAAAATACACAATCCGGATTATAGTTAACATAACCTTAATTGGTTTCTCCTAGCAAGTGGAACATGCTAGGTTGAGAGGAAATTTAATTAGAAGTCGGCTTGTAACGAGTGAAGGCGTTCCTCCCCATTATGTACCCAAACAATTTCATGGTTGGGACCTTTCTGAAACCAACGGAGAAACCAACTCTTAAAAAATTCAACTGAATTTTGCAGAAAGATCAATAGTCACCAATTATCCATTGCCCATAAGATGTAGTAAAAATAGTGGGATACGACCTTTTAGCGAGTGTAAGGTAAATAACAGTAACCCTCAGCAGGAAGATCAATAGTGTACGCTTGAGTCCAACTTTCTTCAGTAAATTGCAAGGACCAAATTTCTTGTGCTTTAGCTTGTTATAACTTATAAGTGCCTGCCGAAAACCTTCACTTCTTTAAATGAACAATTTTTAAATCACCTTCCAGGAGCTCTTTCTTCTGCCTTATTTTGTTTTGTTAGCATCTTGTGCATATGACTAAAGATGAAAGAGGGCAAGCGGAGCTTCTTCAAGTCCAATAAAAAAATTGCTAATTGATATAATAACAAGGTACAAATGTTCAAAGGAAATAAACTCCTATAGAGAGCGATAGAAAAATAATTCAAATAGAAGAGTTAGTCCAAAAAAATAAGAGTCTCTAAATTCATATAAATATTGCTAGGAGAATATAAGAAGAACGAGCTGGAATATTTCTAGCTTGTTCTCCTTATATTCTCCTAGCAATATTTATATGACTTAGGAGACCTTCTGCTGATTTGAATTAATATTGAAGAAGAGGGGGTGAATGAGATAGCTATTTCTTGGGGTTACTCTCAAGGATTCGGGCCGATTTCTTACCTAGGCATGCCACTTTGAGGGAATCCAAAATGCTAATCCTTTTGGGCTCCCGTAGAAGAGAAAATTGCTGTCAAACTCTCAAAGTGGAGAAATTTTTTGTGCTAAAGAGGGGGAAGGCTCATGCTTGCTAACTCTGCTGCAGATATTCCTAGCTACCACTTCTCGACTTTTAGATGCCCTATGAAAGTTATCAAGAGGCTGAACAAACTCATAAGAGATTTTGGGTGCAAAGGAGCTTCTCGTGAAGGTAGCCAAAATTTGGTTATCTGGAAATTAACCTCCTTGCCCACTAGCAAAGGAGACTTAGGTGTAGGAAACTTTAATATCAGAAACATAAGTCTTCTTGCAAGGTGGGGATGAAGGTTTTTGGAGGAGACGAATGCACTTTCGAGGAAGATCATCATCAGCAAGAATGACCTGCCCTTGGAAGGTTGGAATTTATCCCCGAAGCCATCATGTCGTCTCAAAGGTCCTTGGATTAACATTGCTAAATGTGCCTTCAGGTAGAAAATGTTATTGAAATAAAGAAGGCAAAGGAAATAAAACTCGTTTCTGGGAAGATCACTGGATAGGGAAGGCTGGTCTCAAATTAGCTTATCCTAGACTCTATAGAATGGCAAACTCTATTGGGCTTTCTATTCAACAATGTTGGATAAGGAAACCAAGAGTTGGGACTTGAAATTTAGAAGGCAACTTACCGATTCTGATGCATATGAGCAGGGCCATATGCTTGTTCTCCTAAGTCGCTGCAATCTGTCTCTTCAAGAGGACACCAAAATTTAACAAAGGTCAATTCTCTGTTAAATCCGTCGCTACCAACCTTTCAGCAAACAATGACAAGATGCTGCCAGCCATTTCTATGTGCATCTGGAAGACCAAAATTCCAAAGAAAGTCAAGGTTTTCTCATGGATCCTCTGTCAAGGATAGCTGAATACTTGTGATAGTCTCCAAAAGGAGAATGCTTAATTCCTGCCTTCCCCCAAACTGGTGTGTTTTGGGTCAAAAAGATGATGAAAACCACGGCCACATTTTCTTCTCTTGCCTGTTTGCCAAGGCTTTCTGGGTGAATCTTCTCAACACTTTAAGAATAAGCTGGTGTTTCCCTCAATCCTTTGAGGACTCTATTATACAGCTCCTTCTCGAACCTTCCTTCAATCACCAAGCCAAAGTTTTATCGATTAACGCTAGGGGTGTGCACAGTTCAGTTTGATCCGGTTTTGGCCAAAACCGGTGAACAAACCGAACCTCTTGATTTTTTAATGTCCTCAACTGAGAAAACCGATCTTTGCTTCCTCCTTTCCTATAAGCTACAAGAAGTGGTAGAGAGTGAGAGACAAGAGACCCAACGATTTCAAGAAAAGTTGTGATAGACAGCGTGCAATAGTGTACGACATGGACAACAAATGGAGTGCGACGATGTGCAACATACGACGATGAGGGCGTGCAACGGCGATGGCATGAGAGAGTTGGAGATGGAGGGAGGGATTTGAAAGCTTGAGGGAAAGGGAGATGGAGGGGGAAAGGGAGATTGAGAGAGAGGGGAAGTGTTTACAGCGGCAGATTGAGGTTGAGAGAAGAAATTTGGGGTTAATGATTGGGCTTTTGAATAGTAGGCTTGTTGGGCTGAGTGGGGAAGTTGGGCTTTTCAAAAATATAACACAGATATATATAATAATAATAATAACGGTTCGGCTCGGGTTTCTTCTGGCTTTTTAAACAATAAACCAAAAACCAAATTTTTAAACCAAGAAACCATTTTTAAGTAAAACCGAACTGAACTTGTTGATTCAGCTCAATTTAGTTCAATTCAACGCGGCTCAATTTCTGCACACCCCTAATTAATGCAATCTCTGCTATTGTTTGGTGTCTCCAGCTTGAAAGAAACCAAAGATTTTTCATGGGCATTTCTTGAGCATGGAAAATTAGTGGGATCTCATCAAGTTTCACTCCTCTTCTTGGTGTCTTATTTCCCCAAAAGAAAGTTGTAATTAAGATCTTTTACACATTCTAACCAAATGGAGAGCTTTTCCATAATCCATCAGCAATTTAGGGACATCTCATCTCCCTCCTTTTCGTATTGACTTTCTCATTGAATACAATTCTAGTTTCTGATCAATATATATATGTAAGGAGAACAAATGAGAGAAAGAAAACTTTCGAGAAGCGTAAAAGATGGCTAAATCAAATTGTTCCATCCAATTTTGGCCCTTTATCTTTAAAGATTCTTTGATTTCTTTCGAACCAAATTTTGAAAGAAAATGGTGGACGTGCTGACAGGGTGTTAATGAGGTCATTAAATCTACTTTTATAATCGTTATTCCTAAGAGAAACCCCACTTCAGATCTATCAGCCTAACCACCACGATTTAAAGGTTCTTGCCAAGATTTTAACTGAAAGGCTTAAGAGAAACCCCACCCAATACTATCTTTGAAGCTCAATCAACTTTCTTGATTGGTACACAAATCTTTGATAGCATCCCCATTACTAATGAGGTAATGGATGAATGGAGATGTAGGAATAAGAAAGGAGTCCTTGTCAAGCTGGATATTAAAATGGTGGTGGTTATCGGTTGTGGTAAGATTTTAATCCTAACGTTTCAAACAGGATGTTATAAACTGTAAATATAGCTTTTAATGATCAAGAACAACTGCTTTTAAGAGATCTTGAAGAGAGCAGGCTCATGGCTGCATTGCAATTTCATCTGAGTTCTTCAATAAGGTAACTATGAACTACCTATACTCTACACGTACCATTTGTAAGTAATATATTCTAAATGCTCATAAACAACATGCTAAGATGCTAATAACTTAGAACCAAGGATGTAAAAATCGGTAAAATGTCACAAGAAAAGTACGTACGGGCAACGATATGGGTGGAGGGGAGAAATCATTTCCCCCCTAAACATCGGTGATATATCAACTATCATGGATATTGCCCTTTTTTCCTAGCCAACCACCCGATTAGAAGATTTAATCTGTATTCCTCAAAAAATAATTAACTATAGGGCCCTTTTTATTTGGGCAATACAAGCCCAATATATTAAATAATTAAACTAAATTAAATTAAAAATATTAAAAAAAAAATCGCATTGTTATGACTTGTGAGATGAGATGAGGAAGCATTCACTCTTTTTTTTTTTTATATTTATGATATTGTATAAGATTAGTGATGAGTCAAGAATATTTATGACTTGTATAAGATTTGCACTTGCGGTCCAAACCGCAAGAGTAATGTAAAACCTCACCCAATAATCATACAAACCCAAAGTTTGCCACTTTCACCCCTCACATTCAATAAGACTTATCACCCTGACAAACTTTGCAATTTTTTAAAAAAGAAACTATGGATGGATCTTGCAGAACTATCAAGATGGCGACTTGGGAGCTTAAATACGATCCATTTGGATGTTGTTGCTGGTTGAGTTCATGCCGAAAGGGCTTCTAAAGAAACTGTCTAGCTGGCACCGAACGTAAATGCGTGGAAAAGGTACGTCTACAGTAAAGCGAGAAAAGATTGATGTCGCAACACTGCTGTTCAAAGGAGTTATAGGAACTGGGTCACCCGTCTTTGGAAGCCGACGCTAAAAGAAGGCAAACCAACAGAGGCGAAGATTGACGAGGTTGGGAGGAAATTTTTTGTGAATCCAAAAACCTTTTACTCATAATCTTGTAGCTGATGATAGACCGTCTCAATTAAGTCAACGGATGGTCTCTACTCTTTCACCCACCGGTAACTTTGAGCAAGTCTCCAACCTTTGCATTTCAACAAGAATGCTACTACAATAGTCAAATACCTTGTTTTTCCTGACATACAATGCACCAAAACACGAGCTTCGTCCCTCCTACATTGCTCTAGAAATTCAACCGCATAATCAAAAGGTAAAGTCATATCATATTAGAGGCCGTGATAAGCGAAGGAGTTCTTTAGAGATTCTGACAAGTAGGCACAGTGTTAAGACGCGGGAGATTCCTGGAGTCTTCAAAAGTTCAAACATGAAACGTTATCATATCTTCCCAAATAAAGAAACTCTTGCAAGATCCCCGAAGAAAATGCACTAACTTGCAAAAACACTTTTTCCAATGTAGCAAAAACTCGATGGCCACACAAATTCCACAGACTTTCCCTTCTTCATATTTGTAGTAGTGACTACAAACCCCACAAGGGTTCTCTCTTTCCGTCTTCCTCATAGCCTAGGACCGCGATTGAGCTCTGACCCAGATGGGAAAACCTTCTAAATCACGAAGAAACCGATCCAGGCAATGAAGAAGCAGAAAGCCCCCAAACCAGAATACAAACAGAATCGGACTAAACAAAAAGGGAATTAAAGCAAAAATTATACCAATCCCACAAAGATGCAGACAAAATAAAAAGCTTCAAGGATGGGGTTTTAGGGGGAAAAATCACTGCTGCAAACAACAGAGAGAGGTGCCAATGCAGAAGAACGTTACCACAAAGCTTCTTCGATTAGATTGCGTGAGAGAGAGTTTCTAAATTTGGCTTCTGGCTTTCTCTGGCTCGAGTGTCTGTGACAACGTGGTTCTTAAGAAGCATTCACTCTTTCAAAAACAACTCTTCAATCTCTCTATCCCAACACAAATTCATCAATGTAGCTTTCCCTCACATCTTTTCTCATCTCTCCTTTCTCCCCAAAGCACATATCTTTTTCCAAATTTTTTCTAAAAAATTATATTATTTTCACCTTTATTTCGATTTTCTTTTAACAAGAAACAACTTCTCATTGATATAATGAAAAAGTACAAAAGTTTAGGAGAAACAAACTCCCGTAGGGGTGAAAACAAAATAAAAAAACAAATACTTAGATTCAAGACGAGAACAACCAAATAAAGACCAGCCTTGAAAGAAAAATTATAATGATCTTATCCAATAATAAGCTCAAACCAGGAGACATTTTGCTAAAAGAAGTGGAAGCCTTCCAATCCAAGCTACTAAAACGCTATAAAAGAATCAAAAAATTTTGCCATCATTGAACTAATGGAGCTTGCATTTTAGTAGTGAAGACTTTGGAAAACAGTGGTTCTTCAAATTTCCTCAGGATAACAGCCGCTAAACCTACCATTTGACTTAAACATAATGGGGAAGAGACATTTGGAAATTCCATTAGTTGAGTTGATAACCTCTCCTCGAAAGACAATGAGCTCTTGATATTATTGAAAACGTGAATTTTGAGTTAAAAAGATCATCCTTCCTCTCAAAATTTGACCTATTATTCCATTCTCAGAAAATCCAAGAGATTAGAGCATCTTTCCTCCAAGAAATCCAAGGTATTGCTTTTAATATCATGGGATAAAAGACTATCATCTAAAGGACCTCGTTTTCAAACATAGAGAAACGGAAAGGCCTTGTTGAAAGAATCTTTTATTTCTTTGATACTAGGAATTCGAGAGGGCATCCTTCAAATTCTTATTCCCAAGAGAATCACGACCAACTTGAACCTCATCACAATAATAGATTTCACTAATAAATGAGGCTTTTGCAACCCTTGGGCACTGATCCTTCCTCAACCACCACATTCATCGAATGAGCTGCACCAATCACATTAAAATGGTCCTTTACATCAGCAAATTCAACATTCATACCAATTAAATTGAGGCTCATGCATACCATGGACATTAAATGAACCAATCTCAACCACCTCATCAATAAGAAGAGTCGCACCTCCCATATTAAACACAACCATTCCAAATGCATCTTTAACATCAATACCTATACCTATTGCACTAAAGTTGGACTCATGCATACGATGGCAATTGGTAATCCTTCCTCAACCACCCCAAAATATCCCTTCCAACAGCAACTTCTAAATTCACAACTACTTTATTAAGGAGGGGCAACTTTATTTTCATTATTATTTCTCTCCCTATTTTCTCCCTCTTTTTCTTTTCCATTAGTTTTTCTCTCTCCCTATCACTCTCTTTCTTTTCTTTTTTTGGGAAGAAATAATTTCATTGATGTTATGAAATTACAAAATGATATGGAAAACTCCAATCCAAGGGAGTTACAAAAGGCCCCCAAAATTGGATAAAAGAGAAATAAAACTATAGTGATGGAAGGTGGAAGAGCATTTACACCAAGCAATGACTAAGAAAATAAGCTTCCAAAAAAAATATCAAGAAAAGTTTCCTTGTCTTTAAAGATTCTTATAGATTCTTTCTTGCCAAATACTCCAAAGAAAAGCTTTCATGAAATTTAACCGAAGAAATTTCTTCTCCTATTTAAATGGGTGGTCCGCAAGTGAAGCCGAGAGGAGAAGAAAATGATCTTTTGGGAGGGCGATGGACCAATCAAAAGCAGCAAGGATTATTCTCCAAAAGGCAGCAGCAAAATCGCAAGTGAGGAAGAGGTGTTCTTGTGACTCGAAACTGTTTTTGCATAAAATGCACCACCAATGAGGAGAAAGCTTCATACAAGGCATTCTCCATTGAAGCTTATAAAGTGCACCTATCACTCTCTTTTTCAATTATTTTATTTTAATAATTTCTTTTTTAATTAAATAATTAATAATTATCATTATCCAAACTACTAACTTTAAATTATTTTATAACATTATTCCTTCTCATCTCTTATAAACATAATTCATCTCTATTTTATATTTTATTATTTATTTTTCTTTGTATATGTATTAAATAATATTAAACTGTTCAAGCAATTATCGATTTTTTTCTTAATATTATTAAATTACATATTTGTTTATACAATAAATCAATATAATGTTGTTCATTTATTAACAATCATGATTATCTATTTTTTCATATGAATGTATATGTTTAACCTTAAATTATTGATAGATATGCTTAAAATGTTAGTTTATCATTGCTTAAGAGCATATGAAAGTAACCCAAATAATCTAGAATTATGACATATGAGTTGTTGACATTTCATTCTCTTTTTCCCCGTCATCTTAATCCAAAAAGTTTCTGAAGGACCATATTACCTGCGTTGGAGAGCCTTGCTACTTCAGCTTCAGCATGATTAATAAAATCTTCTTTGTTTCCTTGAACATACTGGTTGAGTCGATCTTTCAAAATTTCTGAAAGCTTTTCTTCTCTTTCCTTTTGGACAATCTGCACTGAAAGAAGAAACTTCATATTGCATGGCATGCAGCTTTGAATGATAATAGCACTCAAGTGTAAGAATAAAAGGAACACAACCGTAGGGCTGGTAACTTTGCTTCTGTAAGAAGCTGATTATGGAAATATTGCATCCTCAACTGTTCATTCATAATTCAAGCATACAAAGTTCAAACAACAAATTCGAGTACAACCCCATGTCCACTCCATTTTTTTCCTGAGCTGCCTTAATTTCTTCTCTGTTGGTGGGACTTTTTAAATTGTGTAACCATTCATATACCACATGATCCATGCGTACCATACTCACTTGTACAGTACACATAAGTCGTGTTGTACAAGTTTATTAACACTGCTCAATTTTATCAAAACACTAGCAAAGGATCACATACATTGAAGGTTTTTTGTTACTTTTGGAAAAATTCATTTGAAATTGAAATGCTTGACCACAATTGGTCTTCCACGCACTAAAAACCCATTTTCCTACAAGATGTAAAGAAAGCCTAAAGTGGGAATGATGACACGATAACAAGTAAAAAAGAATAAATTTTAGTAATATTTACAAGTCTCCCATATAATAATTCTATGACTCCTTACAGTTCACGTAAGCCAAAGATGGGAAATGGTCGATGGGCTGATTTATATAGGGTATGTATAATGAGTCAATGACAAAAAGAGTATATAGGGAGGCAGTTATATACTGACTAGTAGGTCTTAAATGAGTTGAGACTTGAGAGGAAGAGTATAAATCTGGTCGGACTAGAATGGTGGGTATTGGACTCTTGTAAATCCTCCAGCTAATTTTAGATAGTACTAAATAACTTCTACATACTTCTGTGTATCTTGATTTTATTTCCTAATGGGGATAGTGAGCAGTGAGTGTATACCAAATCTGTCATCAAAGTTAAATCGGTCGAGGAAACATGGATAGAACTAAGATCCCTCAACTTAATGATGACAACTCTGATGGATGAATTTCCAAGTAGCATTTCCCTTTGAGTAGGATAAAGAATGCCAAGAAATTGGAGGCAGGAATAATGAGCTTGGAAAAGAGCTCCTGCATGGTTTATGTGGGAAGGTGCAGCCTACTTTAAAGTGGGAGTAGTTGAGGTTGTAGTTGTAATGCAAGTTCCACCAGTCCCAGGAAAGTTTTGTTAACGAGTTAAGAACTTAAAACTGAAGTATAAGGGCAAAGGTGCAGTCTGTCGTCAGTGCCTTAACACTTATGACAGACTGCAAAAAAGATCCCCGTGGAAGCATCTCTCCCCAGCCTGGTGCTGCCTATGTTGTTCAGCCAACGAATCTCATAGTCACATCTTTATCCATTGCAATTTCCCTGCCCAGATTTGGTGGTCCATTATGGGAGAGTTTGTAAGTAAATTGAAAGATGTATGTGGAATTTATTATGGGATGGCTCAGTAACTGCATTCTCAAACATTTGGTTAGATGGACATTTCTTCTTGATCCCTTGAAAATGACGGTTTGGGCATTGGCAATCTACATTTAAAAAATCGTGCATTTCTTGGAAAATGAGGTTGAAGATTTGTAATGAGCCCAATGCTCTTTGGGCTCAAGTGATTTCAAGCATCTATGGTCTGGAAATATTTGGTTGGGATACAAAAAAGCCCCTGGGTGAATATTTCAAGACAATGGAAACTTATTGATCATTCAGCCTTTTACAAGCTTGGAAATGGCTCCAGGATCTCTTTTTGGTATCATAATTGGCTCGGCAATTCACATCTCTGTTCTGATTTCCCTAATTTATATAGGGTGATTGCTTTTCCTAATGAATAGGTTTACACTCTTTGGGATTCTTTTTCCAGTTCTTGAAATCTTATTATCAGAAGAAATTTGATAGAAATTATAGCTATGGAGTTGAGTAACTTGCTTTTTAAATTGAATTTTATTCAATTAACACCCAATGATGATTCTAGAAGCTGGAAAATTGACTCTTCGGGGGTTTTTCTCCATCAGTTCTATGACTAAACATCTATCCACAGCATCTCCTATTTTGAAAGAGACCTTTTCAGCTTTATGGGAAGTCCAAAAGCCCCAGGAAAGTCAACATTCTCGTCTGGATTTTGCTTAATTCAGCCTTAAATACAGCAGATGTTATCCAAAGAAAACTATCTACCTCCATGCTTATGTCATCGGTTTGTTCACTTAGTATCGGAAGTGCTGAATATCAAAATTACCTATTTTTCTATTGTCCTTGTGCATTTGTTCACTTCGTATCAGAAGTGGTAAATGTCAAAATCACCTATTTTTCTATTGTCCTTGTGCATTTAATTGCCGGTGTTCTTTATTCAAGACGTTTAATGTTAGTTGGGTTTTTAATCAAGAAGCAAATCAAAACATACTCCATCTTCTCTGGGGTGTGAACTTTTCTTTCACACTCCTTGGAGTTTGTTTCCTTTGAACTTATGTATCTTTTCATTACATCAATGAGAAGTTGTTTCTCGTTAAAAAAAAAAAAGTAAAATGAAAGTGTGTAAAAATACCTGGGTTAGAACCTATTTATATTAATTTGTCGTAACTAACTCCTGACTAACCACTAACCTTAAACTTCCCAACGGCTATAATAGCCAAAAACCTGACCAACTAGCTTCAACAACTAGTTTACAAATAGTCCCCTACATCAATTCTTCCCTACCCAAAAAAAAATCGCCCACGAGTTTAGTTAGCTAAAGAAATTTATTCGAAGAAAGTTGGTAATCTTCCTTCAAAAACTACTTCTGATGATTAGAAAACACTCCAGTGGTGGAATATGCTGTTTTCAACCCATCAAACTCCAATGCAACATCTTATCAACCTTTCAATTAATTATGACTCTTGGGTTCTTGAAAAGATATAGTATCCAAGCTGAAAATCTCCATCTAGATCCTTGAAGTTTTGTGCTGCCAAGTTTTATTCAATACATATCCTTCTTCACTATTTGGTTGCTCAAAAAGTAAAAATAAGGGACGGGGCTCCATTTCATCATAGCATTGTAGCCCCTTTTTATTAATTCTTCAATACTTCAATTGTCGCAAAAAGTCTTTCCAAGCAAAACAAGATTTCATCCTGCTCATTGAAATTTTCATCAAATCCATAAAAAAACTCTTCTTCTTTGCTAGTAACCCTGAAATCTTGAACCAAAAACCTTTCATTTCAGCATTCTTGGAGTTTATCAGGATGAAAGGGGTTCCTAAAAGTTTCTAGATCATGTGCTCTCTGTTTTCAGAGTATTCTTGTATGTCTATCTTCACAGGTTTGGTGTATATCTCCTTGGTAAAAGCCGTCTTTGTTCGAACATTCAGAATCTTGATTCATATATCCTAGAAATTGATGTTCAAGAGGCCTTCCCACTTTTCTTGCCTTTTGCTGAAAAACTTGTTCTTGGTTGAAGGTGTGAGCCCTATTTTTATCACCTCCTCTTGGGTTGATATTCAAACGCTCGATTTATTGTGTCATGTTTCCAATTATGCATTGAATTTCAGTAATTGGGCCTTAATTTCTTCAATGAATGTCTTAACCGATGCAAGCATCGGTCTAAAGCTCGAGTGGTGGCAGGATAAGCTTTTGCTTCTATGGATAGGTTGATCTTCGTCAAACCAATGGATGCTTGGAATTTTTTCTAGGAGATCAAAAACCCAGATCTATTTCTTTGATACCAATGGATGAAATCAAGTTGCTGTAGTTTTATTAATCTTAACAAAAGTATATGAAGATACGAGGGTTAGAACTTATTTATATTAATTTGTCATAACTAACTCCTAACTAACCACTAACTCAAAACTTCCCAACGGCTATAATAGCCAAAAACAACCAAAATCCTAACCAACTAGCTTCAACGACTAGTTTTATAAATAATTCTCTACATCATATAGTAGTTGGAGAATATCATTTTTACGAAGATTAGAGACCCTTTCATAGGAAATCCATATGAGGTTGATTGATATCCTATACTTATCATTGAGTAGTTATTGGATGTAAGATATGGAACTCATGTTTTCTCTAATTAGATGAGACCTGAAGACATACCCAAAATGGATTTTAGAGCTGATAAGCAGTATTACAAATTACTCACCAACAAGATTGGATTTTCATAAGCACTTTTCGGAAGGAATTATTGAAAATGGAAGACTATAATTGCATGACTTAACAGGGGAAGTGAGTGTATAGAAAATAGGGCCAATGTTGACAATCTAGTAACTTGGAGCATCAATTTTTCAGTGCAAAATAAAAATATCCTTCAGAGACAGAACACTAAATAGCCAAAAATTGTCATCATAGCCACCTCAATTGTTTGGACATGGAAGTAAGGATCCTAATATTCAGCCATGTGGCCACAAGTTCAAAACCTTATGATGAGTAGCTACTTACATGGAAATAAGCTAGCTACTTCCTGACTACCAACTACGGTGAGGACTATAATAGTCCCCAATTTTTAATGTAGAAAAAAAAAGTAAAGGGTTTGATGGACTTTTGGGTGAAAAGAATGGCATCACATCATGGTGATAGTTATACCCTCATCTTCTCTTGCAACCGTTTAGCATCAAATTGCTCCCCTTCAGTGAAAATATCCAGAGATGCCATCGATGCCATGGCAAGCTGACCTATGTATTCCTCAAAAAGTTCACTTCCAAAAAGCATTGCAAAAATTGCTGCAGGATCAATGATCGCATCACTGCAATAAAAGACAATAAGGCACGTCAAAACTTCAAAACTGGAAAACTCCACCCACTAATTACAAACAAAAAAAGGTACAAAAAAAAGAGAGAAGGAGAATCTGACGTTGAGATTCCAGACTTCCCATGAGCATCATAAGCTTGCCGTTGAGCTGGATCACTTAATACCTGGTAAGCTTCACCCAGAACCTGATTCCAATGTTTTTTAAAAGGAAAAGGAACATTTAACTTTGCACACTTCAATTGTGCGAAGTGTAGTAAGTAGTAACAAACAGAACGTGAAAAGCTAGCACAAGTGATTGTAAAGAAATAAGTTCAAAAAACAACAGAGTTTCTAGCAAATAATTTCCACATAGTTGAGATAATCCATGAAGCAAAAAGACAGAAGTCATTTTTTAGTAGAAATATCTGAAGCAAAAACTAGTGAACTCTCATTCGGTGTTTGGTGCAGTCTACAAATCAGAATTCTTTTTCCTAGATAAAAAAATTCTGACACTATATTTCAGTTTCCAAGAGAACTTTTTCCTCTAATTTTCCTTTAAATAAGAAACAAAATGTCATAAAAGAGAGTTTTAACATATATTTATATAAGAAGCTATATCATTGATAAACAAGATGCAATTTTTTTTCCTCTAATGCCTCCTTCAAAGACTGTTAGAACGTGGAACAAGATGCATGGAACTTGGAGCTGAGGAGGGATCTTAACAATTTTGAGGTTAATGAACGAGCTAATTTGTCCCTCAATTTGGTTTGCTTCACTTTTTCGAAGCACAAAGCTAGATGGGTGTGAAATATTGATAAAGGCAGCACTTTCACATCAATGCCTCTCACTCTTGACCTTGCTTCCCGTGGCCAAAAGCGTAGCCTTGTCTACATAGGCATTTGGAAAGGTTGATATCCCAAAGAAAGTTAAAATCTTCATTTGGGAGCTACCACATTCATCTATAAACACTTATGATAAGTTGCAAAAGAGATCCACTTAGGCTCAACATATCTCAGCATTTTATGTAAGAAATAATCAGAAACACAAAAGCATTTATTCATAAACCATAACTTGCCCTTTTGCCGCCACCTTCTGGATGAAGATGTTCATATCTTATCTTGCTGGGTGACCCTCACAAGCTCATCGCTCTTACCCTTGCTAGCCATCCGTTTAAACAAGGAAGAAAGACCCTTTGGTTGAACTTCAGTACAACTCTTCTTTGGTCTATTTGGAATGAGCGCAACAATCACATCTTCAAAGATGAGAAACGTTGCTTCGATAGGGTTTGTGAATCACTCTCTTTCATAGCACTCTCTATTAATCAATTGAAAAAGCTTTTAGTAACCTCTATTGAGTAGGGGTTCCTCCCCTTTTTGTAATTCCATACCATCTATGAAATAAAATATTACGTTTCTCATCAAAACAAAACAAACAAAAAACAAAAAAAAGGTGCAGCACAAAAAGATCAAGATTTCATCCTACGTCCACTAACGCAAACACTTCGGGCTAAAATCTCTTCGAGATACCATCAATACTTGCTTCAACTTTCGCCTAGCACTAGCAATATTCTTTCTCTACGAACATAAAACAAGTTAAAACGTAATAACAAATAATTAGAAACCATTCAACATGCAGTTATTGAATGTAGAAAATTTATCAAAAAGGGTTTTTTTTTCTGGGTCAAAACATACCTGAAACTTTTGTGCTGCCAAAGGATCACTTGGGTTTTTATCTGGATGAACCTGCCGTGCCTAAAATCCATATGAAAATTTATATATTATTGATAAAAGTAGTAGAATCTGTCTTCCCGTTCTGTCTATCAAGAAGAAGACAAGTAGTGCATGGATACAATATAGAGTAAGATTAAAATAATTCATTAAACCTTAAGGATCGTGTGAAAACAGTAAGTGGAAGGGCACATTATTCTAAATACAGAAAGCGAAATTCAAATTTTGATTTTACATGAGGACAAAGTTTGGAGATATAATCATTCTCAACTACACATTATCCATTGCTTTACATAAAGGGCAAAGAACGCTGTCTTCGACGCTTGCTCTAGCTTCTAATCTTTAATTGACTACCCATATACAATTACTGTGTGTAGGAAAAATGAAAACATTTAGAATGGAAAGATTTAGGATTATAAGGATAGCAAATAAAGCAGATTCGATAAATAGCACGAGAAATAAGTGCGCAGGGCGTTAGATTCGATACGGGAGGGTCTATATATCAATAATACCGAATGGATCCAGCTGAAAATTATTGCTCACATATAACAAAAGAAGGATGAACGTCAAATCTCTTCAAGCTAATCTGAAATGCGTACAGAACATAAGTTGATACAGAAAAGGTAATCAAGTCCATATGTCGTGATATTCTCCGTAACAAGAACAAAAAAAGTGATAATTGAGGCAAAGGGAAGAAATTAAACCGAATATCACAAAAGCTGGGTTTTATGAAAATGAAAACCACCTTGATGTAATATGCTTTCTTGATTTCGGCCTCCGTAGCCACGGGGCTGACTCCAAGCACGTCATAATATTCCGTCTCCTTCACCATCTGAGACTTCCGATCAGCCAATTGATTTTTATGATGTAGGAGTCTAAAAGTCTCCGCCGGCCTTTTGCTACAATGAAGGTCGGAATACGAGGTTCAACTGTTGGAAATTTTTAAGGTGGATAATTTATTTATTTAAATAAGAGTGATGAACTCAGATGAGCGAGAACTCCTTGGAGGATAGAAAGCGGTTAAAAAAGAAAAACGAAAATAATTATAATAATAATAAGCATTCTCGAGCCGCGTGGGACGATGGCAGGTGGCGTTACTTACTGCATTTTGCGCATCCGCCCCTTCTGAATATTAGTTTCAAGAAAAAAAAAAAAAAAACACTCATGATCGTGATTCGCTTTTCTTAAAGTTCAATTTAGGGAAAAATTCAATTTAAATTTTGTATCAATTTTCATCGTAAACTTTCAATTTGATTTAATTGAATCTCAGACATTGATAAATGTTGCAATCTTAACTCTCTGTTCAATCTTTGCTAATTCATCAGCTAATATTTACATAAAATAATATAAAAATTAACATAAATTTACTAATTTCAATAAATTCAAGTATGACACAAAATTAAATTTAATTAATGTACAAATTAATCATTGAATAACTTTGCAACTAAAAAATTTCAATAAAATTTCAACTCTAATATCGTTTTCCTGTGAGATTCTATCAATTTTGCTATTTAATACTTTTGTAACAAATTTTCAAGCAAAAATTTATTAGAGGTTAACTAGCCATACTTCTTCAAGTTTAAGGTTATGGTTGCAACACTTATCTAAGTTTGAGTTTCAATTCGATGAAATTGAAAGTTTAAGTGCAAATTGATAACAAATTTAGATTGATTTAACTCACAAGTTCATTGGTGAAATAGTGATGAAAGAAAATTTTATTTTATAATTTAGACGGTGGAAAAGTTATAAATCTTTTGAAATTAAAGTTTTATGCAATTATTTATTATTAAATATAAAATATTTTAAGATAGAGAAAAAACAAAATTTTTTATACAAAACATTTTTAAATTCCATACAATTATCAACTTATTGCATAGTAAAATTTTCAATTTTTTTTAAATATAGATACTCATAATTTCATATTTAAAAGTTAATTTTATATGTTTGAATTTATATTATATTTATTCGTGCATTCAATTAATAAATATGGTATATTACTATCTGTTGGGGATGGGCCAATAAGAGCCCTAGTGCGCCACTGGGTCGTGAACCAGAAGGGATGCGAGTCAGGTCAGATAGCCTGGGTAAGCGAGGATCTGCCCGTGTGTTGGGCCAAGGCCCGGTGCATCTCCCAAACCGACAAAACTCGCAAAGCCTGCAAGTCGAATGGCTCGGGTTGGGGCAACAAAACTACAACCCATCGCACAAAATCTTATATTTAAGGGATAAAAGACCCACCAAATAGGGTAAGCTACAATTAATGGTGTCCACCTAACTCCATAAAATGATCTGTGTATACTAACTTAAGATTCAAAGTGTAGTTGGCAGGACACCACACTCTTGTGAGACAACTTGGGGAAGAGGTGACTGAAACGCTGATGTGGACACCATCCGAACCTGATCCAAATTTTGCACCAACATTTTGGCGTCGTATGTGGGGAGTCGCAATAAAAGATAGTTGTTGCTCCCCATCGCATGGTAAAAAAAAAAAAGCAAAGATATGTCGGACAACGAATTCTTGTCTCGAGGTGGGACTTCGGTGAGAGGCGCGGAAGCCAGGCCCATCCGTCGATGAGCTGAAGGTGAGGGTCCCGAGCTGACGGACCACGCACCAGGGGTCATACTGTATAGGACTCCCAAGGCCCTGGGGGCAGAATGGCCATGTGAAGGAAACAACGAGCTGCTCTGACACGTCGGAGGACCGTCAAGGCAGCTACCAACCTCAAAGGGCAGATGGATGACATGGGGGGGCAAATACAACAAATCCTCGACCTGCTTTGAAGTTGCATCGAAGACCCAGTTACGTCAGCCCTGGGCCAACTGCTTATTCGGGAAAAACGCAGTGCTTCCGGAGCAGGCTCGATGCAAGGTGAGAGAATTGAGCACCATCCGGAGCGCCCATAAAGAAGCACTCGACCACCGAATGAATGACCTCCCGACCCGAGATAGACTCGAGCGGGGTTCGAGGATTTCAGGAGAGTGTTGAACCAACGGGCCCCAAATCTGAGGTCCAAACTCACTTGCAAATACGTCGAGCGAGATGAGGTGGGAATGAGATAGAAAGTGAAAGGAAAGACTGCTGAAGCGTAGAAGAACTATTCAGTGGATGATTCCCTAGCAGGTTCATGGAAGGATGAGCTGGCCAGGGTGAACGCGGAGCTCCCGAAGAAGATCCAAAAGAAGTTCCTCAAAGAATCGGGAGTTGGCCTCGGGCTGGGAAGGACCTTCTACAGTTTGGAAAGGAGCTCTTTCACCATCTATATAATGCGGGCCAAGCTACTAGAAAAAATGAAGACCTCCGTCGTGGATAAAACGAAAGGTTCACATACCCCATCGAACACGTGGAAGCTTTCAATCGATGGATAAACATCTAGGGATATGGGGACTCTATAAAGTGCAGGGCCTTTGATCTGATCTTGCCTAGATTTTCCATACATGGTACAAGGGGCTAGCCGAGAGGTCCGTGTCTTCGTTTCTCGAGCTTGCCTCCTCGTTCATGGACTAGTTCCTTATAGTCACAATAGAAGCAAGGCCAGCACCCACCTCCTGACCTCAGTGTAAAAATCGAAAGAATCTTTGTAGAAATTCCTCTCCTACTTCAAAGTTGAATACTTGCGCGTCACTCGTGCTCGGATGATACAACCTACATAGGTTTTATGTAGGGTCTCCAAGACCCAAAACTTCTCACATCCCTAGGCAAGAAGTCGGCCGCCACTTTCGCGTAGACAATAGCTCGAGCCCAGAAATTCGTCACGGCCGAAGATTTGGTGGCAGCTAGGGGCGGATCCACGTTGGGGCCAGGGGCACGTGCCCCCCTCAAATTTTCATTTGTTTTACCCTATAGTTTATTGAAGACTGCTAATATTTTTAATATATTTTTTGCCCAAAAAATTTAATGTGCCCTCTTTGCATGTTGGTCATATGCCCTCTTTACCAAGTCTTGAATTTTGCATTTAAATTCCATCAAGTGCACTCCAAATATTTTTTTATCCTATATTTTAAAAATAAAATATTTCTATTTTCAAATTTATTTTTTAAATTATAAATTAAAAAATTAAAATAAGTTTTTTTCTTATTGCATTTTAAAATTTCTATATTTATTGTGATACAATTTTTTTTTCTTTTTGACAAACTTGTTTCAAATAAATTTATCTCTAGGTTTTTTCTCTTTCTAAATTTCGCTCTCTAATTTTTATTTCACTTTTTTTTTCTAATACATCACTCACTTTTCGTCTTTAAAATTTTTTATATTTTTCTCAA
>JAOANK020000064.1:15454-26982 GCA_026257165.2 Telfairia occidentalis | reverse complement strand
TAAAAAATAAAGAGAAAAAATAAAATAAAAATGGACTTAAGGCGTTGAGGCGCACACCCCAAATGCTAAGGCACCTGGCTCAGGTGGGCTTTATTAACCGAGCCTCACTTTTTTGAAGCGAGTCGCAAAGGCTGCGCCTTGGGCTTAAGCGCGTCTAGGCGCGCGCCTCATTAGGCTTTTTAAACACTGGACTCGGAGTTTGACAAAGTAATAGATTTAGTTGATACATTTACCGTGGTTGTTGGTGGGTTTGGGCTTGGGTTTATTGCACGATCCTCTAAACTCTGGGCCAATTCCATGATTTATGTAAGCCCACTGGGGTTCGAGTTTAAAACCCTAATATTAGATCGAACTTGCTCTTGTAGCCCACATAAGAAAAGGCTCTTAAGCGTAAATTCGGGTACCTCTTCCACTGTAGCTCCATATTCTTCGAACCACCGCCGATATTCTTTTGCCGTAGAATCTTGACGGAGACTCACAAAATGATCGCAAAGTGACCCATCACGAGTTGGGCGAAATCGCCTTAGCAGCAGAAGACAAAATTCATCTCAAGTTTGTATCGATCTATGCTTTTCTTCCCACTTACGCCAAGCTAATACCTCACCATCCAAACACAAAATAGCATCTTCCAATTTTTCCTTATCCATTAACCGATTAATGACAAAGTACCTCGCTACTCGATGGAGCCATCCATCCGAGTCTTTTCCTACGAAAATGGGAACCTCGAGTTTCCTCAATCATAAATTGAACACCGGTGCCAAAGCATTTTGGAGGCGATTGAACCCCTTATTCGTGCTACCAAAGTTGTTTTCACTTTTGGCTTCCAACGATTGCTCTGGCGAAGAGCTTTCACCTACAGGCTTCTTTCCTTTATCCTCCTTCGTCTTCTTGCTCTATTCTTTCTCATCCAAACCCAGCTTTTGCGCCACAGTCGCCATAATATACGCAAATCTTCTCGCAACACTGCCAACTCTCCCTTAAGCTCATTCTGGTTGCCTTCAATGGAGCTTAACGCTCCGACGACCTTTGCTCTATGACATCAATCCTAGTTTCCATTTTCTTTTCACCCACCATTCCTCCAGAACTTGCTCTAATACCAAAATGATATGAGCTAGAGTTTCTTATTAATAAGCAAGGCCATTACAAGGTGCCATGAGAGAATTCGAGAGCTCCCATGCCTCTCCTTCTACCCAATCTCAAAATAACAAAATTGTTGGCTACCCTCATACCCTGCAGACACTAGGATATATACACAAGTTACAAAATACCTTAACTACCCTTTTCCCTAGCTAACTGGGCCCACACCACTCCTTCCCTCCATTTACATTCTCTCTAGCTCTCTTACGGGAATATACTTTCGTAACCGGGGGCCTATCAGACTCACGTCCCACTATATAATGAAGCTTGCATGAGGAGGAGAAGAGAGAGAAAAGCTACATTCCAAAGGTAGATACAGATGATTAAGGTGTTCTAACAGGAAAGCAAATGCAAAAGTGGGTGAAGGGGAAAGGGTTTGCAAGGTGTCATCAAATATCTTGATGAGAGAGTCCAAAGCTTGGGAAAGCTTTGTAATATTTCAATCTATCTGTCATGATCAAATTGGTGCATGCCATTTATCTAAATATCTAAATATTTAAAGATATATTGAGGATGAAAAAAAAAAATGAAGCTCACAAAAATGGAAATATCTCATAATAAAAACTTGCAAAGAAAATTCTAAAGCAAATGACCAAATTTCTTTAGACCTCAAGTACACAGTCGTACAACCTATAGAACAGATCATGTTCAAGTAAGGTTGTGCAAATGAACAAATTTCTACAAGACCCAATGTGCTCTAGAAAATTTGAAATCAAATAGGAACAAATCTAATACTTCTCATTCAAATCTCATGATTTTGATTTTTCTCCCTGTTTTTTTTTCTGTTATGTCCACAACTGAACTTGTTCATTATGAGCAAAATTTTTCAAAAAAATTACGAAAAATTTACTAAATAGTTTAAGATTCTGACAAGTGTCAAATTAGCATACCCTTATTAGAAATTAACAGATCTCCCAACTTACAAAATCTAGGAGAAGAAAAGTTCATTTGAAGTATATGCTGGAACTGGGGGCTTTCTTGTAATCCTTGTAAGGGGGACACTAATTTTGCTCCGAAAGAGATTTCTTTTTTCATTATCGTTATAAATATTTAATTATCAAACAAAAGTTGTTTCTAGTTAAAAGGAAGAAGAAAAAGAATTAGTGCTTCAACAGGCAAGAATTGGGGATGAATATCTGACATTAAGCTTTCAGAGGGTGAAAAATTCATGTTTGAAGAGTGGAGATCTAAGGAGCTCCAGGTCGTTGGCATTACGTTAATTCAAAGTGCAAAAGAGGCAAGCCTATCACCTATGTTTCATCTTATTAAGGTAGGTTAATCAAGTACACTTACTTTATATCCATTTCCAATCCCGATCGATTTCCCTAATACTTTTCATGCCATGTTAAACTTGGAAGAGCCATGTTTATAATCCATCCTTAAACGAATAGAGTGATTGCACGGTAAAGTATTGTTTCTATTCACTTTCAAACTATTCCTTAGAAGATACAGCATAAATTGAACCAAAAAAGGAAAAAAAAAACTGAAACAAAAAACTTACTTTTCATTGACTAGAAGGCTACAAACTTAGAACCTAACAAGCTCATGTAGTGACAATATTAATTTAAACATATTAATTACTTCTAACTAGATAATATAAATAAATACGCACAAACAAAAAGAAAATATATAAAACAAGAAGAAAGAGGAGTGAAGAGAAGTTTAATCCTAGGCAGAGAGAAAAGTTGAGAGCCCCTAATTTTGAAAGGGTATGGAATACCCTTGATCATGAGTATAGAGTGATTATTCTCATACCTAAATTGCAAATGGTTTACAAACAAAGGAATAAAAAACTCTTCTCCATTCTCACCCCTTCATTCTCATGTACCAAGAACACCTAAATGCCAATTCTTTAAATAAATGTTAGTTTTGTTAGTACTTGATTAACAAAAATTGTCACTAAATCGTACCTGCCAAGTACCCATATTAAACTTTCCATTTGTAATTGGAATCCTACAAAAGAATAACCACAAATGAGAACAGCAGGTCCACTAGACTTTTAATCTAGAAAAAAAAAGAAAGAAAAAAAAAAAACCCACGTGAGTGCACAGCCAAACATTGATGATTTAATATGTGCTGGCATGTCATCTGGGCCTGCATAATGAGCACATTCATTGACAAAGAAATAAATATAAAATATAAAAAGGAATGATTAATAAAACGACTCTGGGATAGAACCTCAGGGAATCCCCCATCCCCCATCTCCTCCCTCATATATAGATTCCCTTTTACAGAATCCATTCTTGAAAAATTTGGCTGCCCTTCGGTAAAAAGACTAAATAGGCCTACATCAGACCATTTCCTCTATTAGTGGGAGTTGAAAAATGGGGCCCTATGCCCTTTCGTTTTGAAAACATGTGGCTCTATCACCGAGACTTTCCCATGGTGGATTATTGGTGGAAAAACACTCACTTAAGAGGCTGGCATGGTCACATATTTATCAAAGAATTGAAGAGTTTGAAGGAAACCATTCGCTCTTGGAGCAAATCTATCCTCACTACACAAAAGAACCAGTTTCAATCCGAGATCTCCCTCCTTGACCAGCTTGAAGAATCGGAGGATTTACAACCCGTCCACAAAGAACATAGGAAATCTTTCGAAGCCCACCCTCCTTCAGTAATTCCCAATGAAGAGATTTTATGAAGAAAAAAAAAAGTAAAGAAAGACGGTGAAAATGTTGAGATATTAACTACAGCTTCTTCCACCGTATCATGGCTACATCGAGAAGGAAAAACACCATTTTAGAAATCACATTCCAGAATGGCAGCAGTATCCTAACAGAATCAGGTATTGAAGCAGAAATATTTCTTTTTATCGAGAATCTTTACTCAAACAAGCTGGTCCTTGTGAGTTCCCCTCATCTTTGCACTGGAATCTAGTCTCCAACCTGTTGAGAAGTGAAGACGAACAAAGAAAGAAAGAAAAAAGGGAAACCGCAGCATTGTGCTCGAGAAGCATAGAGCATGCGCTATCTGATAGCGTCACGTTGCTGTTGTAAAGTTTTAAAAAAAAAAACGTGTTATTTTGACATTGAAACATCCGTAGGGTCTCGACAGTGGCCCAATTACGACCTGATTTTGGTTTCTTTTGCTGTGGCTTGTAGTGAGAAGAACCGAGAGAGTTTCTTGAGTGTTTTTTTGGTAAGAATTTTGTGTGAACAAAACATTGTAATTTCATTCGAGAGTTTTGCTGAGTTTTTAGTGATTCGTGAGTCAATTTTCCATGAGAGAAAATTGTGAAAAATCTCTTTGAGTAGTGTAAACTCTTGTAACTTCTTCCTAAAGATTTTAGTGGAACTTGCAATGGTAACAGAACTAGACGTACCCCACATTGGGTGAATCAATATAATTTAGTGTCAATCTCTCCACTCTTTATTGATTGTTTATTGTTCTTGCTTAGGTGGTTTCACCCTCGAATGCTATGAAAAATCTTGAAACATCCTTAAGATGACAGTATGAGGGTGTTTCAAGAATTTTTTAAAAAATGGAATCATTAACATGAGTCTCAATGAGACCTACATATGTCTCATCCCAAAAAAATCGGATGCACGAAAGGTTGGAGACTAGCTTCACCCCCTGTTTACATAAGATCATTACATGGGTTCTTTCTGAACGATTGAAAAAGATCCTCCCCTTCACCATAACGAATTACCAATCGACCCTTGTCGAAGGTAGGAAAATTCTTGATGCCTCTCTAATTGCCAACGAGCTCATCAATGAGTTGAAAAGAAGGAAAAAAATGGGAGGATGGTTGTTAAACTCGACATTGAACCAGCATTCAAGAAAGTTGATTGGGCCTTCCTTTATAAAATTCTCATAGCCAAAGGCTTTGGGGAAAGATGGTGGAAGTGGATCCATGGCTATTATTCTTCGCAAGTTTTTCCATCATCATCAATGGGTGTCCAAGGAGAAAATTTTGAGTTACCAGAGGTCTAAAACAATGTGACCTTTCTAACCCTTCCTTTTTAACCTTGTTGTGAATTGCCTTAGTAGGCTCTTGTATCAAGCTGAAGGAAATGGTTTGATAAAAGGCTTGGATGTTGGAAAAAATGTCATTAGTGTCACCCACCTACAATTTGCGGATGATACCATCCTCTTCTCCATCTATGACCATGAAGCCATTCAAACCCTCTTCAATATCATAAAAAATTTCGAGAATGCATTAGGTCTCAAACCAACTGCCAAAAATTTGAGATATTAAGGGTCAACATTGAGACAAGTCTGCTGGAAACTATTGCACATGACTTTAGTTGCAAGGTTGAAAATTGACGTTGGCCCTCCTCTACACTAGTCTCCCCTTGAATGGTAAGGCACATTCCACTTCATTTTTTACTCATCCTTGACAAGGTTGAAAAAAAGCTTCATGTTTAGGGTAATTCGCATATCTCTAAAGGTGGGAGACTTGCCCGGATTCAAGCGACATTAAGCAACCTCCCAACGTAATATATGTCCCTTTTCAACATGCCTAGCAAGATTGGTAAATCTTTGGAGAGACTTATGAGAAACTGGGAAGGAAACTTAGAAAAATAGAGTTTTCACCTTGTTCGTTGGGAAAAAGTCCTCCCTAAGGAGGATGGTGGTCTTGCAAAATGGATTTGAAGTTATCGGATTGAAAAGGCCACGCTATGGAGGAGAATCATTGATGCAAAGTATGGCTTCCCCTCTCAGCACTATACAAGGGGCCATGGAAATGTATATGGAAGCTGCAAAATTTGGTGCTTGACCATATGGTTTGCAAATTTGGCAATGGAGAAGCTACCCTTTCTTAGAAGGATAAATGGTTGAATCGTTCCTCGTTTGCCATAAGCTTCCCTCATTTATTCTCTATTTCCAATGCCAAACCAGCCACTGTAAAGGACAAGAGGCATCTGGGATCTTCAATTGAGGCACAATCTTAAACATGTTGAGATGGATGAATGGACTACACTTTTTCACCTTTTGGCCCCGGTCACCCTCACCCAAACCAACGACATTCAATCTTGGTCCCTAGATAGCAAAGGCATTTTTCTCCATCAAATCTTTACTCACGGATCTCTTTAAGGGTAAGGAAGATCAATCCCTCTTTACCAAGTCTATTTGGGCCGATCACTACTTAAAGAAGATTAAATTTTTCCTATGGAGGCTATCTCATCGAGCCATCAATACTCAAGATCTCTTGCAACATCGAATGCCCACCATGAATCTCTCTCCTCACTAGTGCATCCTTTGTAAAGAGAAGGGGGAATCACAAGCCCATCTTTTTATCTCTTGTTCTTTTGCTTCTCGCTATTGGTGCATTATTCTTTCCTCCTTTTAACTGAAACGTGGGTTTCCCAAAGGATCCCCCAGCTTGTTATTCCTTATTTGGATGCATATCAACCATGCTTGTTCGAAGTGGCAATGAAGTTATCAATCGGTTATTTAGAAAGAAAAGAAAAAACATAGCTCGCGACCTAGAGAAAAAATAGGGTCTACTTGGATGGGAAGGAATCACTGATTTTTTACCGATAAGAATGAGTCTTTTGAATCATTTTTGATAATATGATTTTTTTAGGCTATTTCTTGGGATAAATTATCTCTGTTTTTTCATTCCTATAGCTTTAGATCTCTTTTGTCCAATTGAAGAAGTCTTTTGTAACTCTGTTGGCTTGGGTCTTTGTTCCTCTCTTATAAATTTATAATTTCATATATCAATGAAATTGTTTCTAATAAAAAAACACGAATGTCAAATAAAATTTTGTCAATATCCCTAAGATCCTTACAACATCTTAGTTGAGTAGAAAACCAAAAAGTAATATTTTTAGAACAAAGTAACACTTCCCCCTTTGATAGCACACAAAAATGTGTTATCCTTCGACTTAATTTTAGCTAGTTTTGTTTGTTAATTTCAGAGGTTTCATGCATTTATTTGTTAATTTGTAGGTACCAAGCATTTTTGGAGGAAAATATGATTTCAGGGTTGTTCGGGTCGAAAAAACGAGCTTAAAAAGACCAAATTTGGCCAAGGAACAAAGAAAGGAGGCCAAATTACATGGAGACCCAAGGTTGCAGCATCGAGACGTCATGCCAGGGCGTTGAGACGCTTGAAATTGTTGGAATTTTTATGCTGGGATCATCAGGGTCGAGATGCTGTAGAACATTCAAGCCTGCGCGCGCCCCACACAAGCAGCAGCATCTAGACGCCCCATATGCGCGCGCGGCAGCCAACCACACACTAAACACTAGCGGGGTTGAGATGCCCCAGCATGCTATGCTCGACACCAACCTGCCCACACACGCGTACCCCTGCAAGCGCGCATTGTTGCCAACCCCGAACCAGCGTCAAGACGCTAGTTTTCAGCGTCAAGACGCTACACTATTTTGACGCCCTAAGCGATGGCTGCGTCGCACAAGCTTTGACCACATACGACCAGCGTCAAGATATTGTCTTATAGCGTCTCAACGCTGCGGCCAGAGAGTAAATTAAAAGCTCATTTTGTGCACAGAAAATGGGAAGGTCATTTGGAGAGACGATTTTGCACGAAGAAGCTCGGTGTTCCAGAGGGTGTAGAAGCTTCCCATAAGTCTCAGAGCGATCTGAGGCTCGAGATTGTTGGTCTCACGTCGGGAACGAGTGTGGCATGCGTCTTAGGGAGTTTCCTTTACCTTTTTGTGAACTTTGTTTCTTTTTGTAATTTCTTGAGGGAGTCTCTGTTTTATTTTGTGGATTTGAGTGGCAGGATTCCGCCTTGACTCGGTTGTAACGCATTGTGACATTTTTATGCTTATTTAATGATACGGACTTTTCTTATCCCTTGTGATTCATTCATGCAATTGTTGGCTTAATGCTTTTAATCTCCTGATCAAAGATTAATTGTTTGCATGAATGAAAACAATGAAATTGAAGAAGTGTTTACTTTATGCTTTCATTCCTATATCTTTAGATCTCTTTTGTCCAATTGAAAAAGTCTTTTGTAACTCTGTTGGCTTGGGTTTTTGTCCCTCTCTTATAATTTCATATATCAATGACATTGTTTCCAATAAAAAAATCAAGAATATCAAATAAATTTTTTTCAATATCCCCAAGATCCTTTCAACATCTTAGTTGAGTAGAAAACCAAAGAGTAATAGTTTTAGAACAAAGAAACGCTTCCCCCTCCTCTCCACCAAATCCTATATTTCTCATGAATTTGCCTATGATGCTGAATCACTTGCATTCTATTTGAAAATTGAAATCTCACAGTTTCAATAAAGTTCATTGTGATGTAGAGTATGGTTTAATAAATATTTTGTTGATCCTTTTGATGAGAAAGAACAAACTTTTGATAGATTTTTTGAATGTATTGTTTACCTCACTATACCATGGTGTAAATGCTCTAGCCATTTTCAGCCTTATAGTTATGCAACTCTTCTTCCTAATTGAAGCAATCTTTTATAACTCTATTGGCTTGGGTTCACCCCTTATTTTGTAATTTCATGGATCAATGAACTTGTTTATTACAAATAAATAGATAAAATCAATAATTTACAACAAGTAGGTTATTTAATAACTTGTTCAATTAGTTTTACCCAAGTTTTAGTTTATTTAAATTTGTGAGTTTGGATCAAAAGAATCCTCTTTTTTTGGAATGTTGTTATGCTTCCAATTCTTATTTAAGCCATTGCATATAGAAGCTCTTTAGTCGCCACTTCAACCATTCTTTTGATGGGATAGTACTTAGAAGAATTAAAAGTGAGTTAGGTTTTTACAATTAGAACCTCTTGAATTAAGATGAGGTTACCTTGGAAAATTTTTGTTCCAGCATACTTTCCTCCTTATATATTTTTTGCCTTTGTTAGTTGATTTTACATTTTCTGCCTTTTTTTTTAATTTTCATAAACTACCACACATTTTTTGTATTCCCTCATCTCTCAATGCCAGACAGCACCTTCCTTTGCATCCTATACATCACAAATTTTCAAATTGTCATACAATATTTTATGATGGTAGACAAAATCACCGGTCCTACATTTTCTTTTTCAGTATATGAAATCAGAAAACTAAAAATGGGCAAAGTTCTTAGTAGAATAAAGTAGAAGGAAATGAATTGTGATAACCTTCAAGTGTATGCTTCCAAGGAGCAGATGTCCCCTGCAAACAAGCCCCCAAACGAGAGACAGGGAAAGAGAAACAAAGGGTCAAATAGGATAGCTTTCAAGAGACGAGAGTTTCAAATGATAGGTGCGGATAACAAACTAACTTCAGGCACTATCTTGTTGAGGAAGGTTTCAGCATCACTTCGAACATCCGAATCATAGTTTTCATTGATGGTAAGAGAGGCACTCGTATGCTGCACTGAAAAGACATCAAATGAATCGACAAAGAAACCCAACTACATATGAATCTTCGAAATAGAAAAGTGGGATTAGAAGATTTACAGAAGATATGAGCAAGGCCACATTTGAATTCCGACAAGTCTTGACCAATTTCCTTCATTATCTGACATAGAACTCAAACTCAGTAGCAGCAATATGAGGAAAACAACTAGCGGATTAAAAAGGTCTAAAGAGTAACCCTAGTAAAAATAATTAGATTACATCGAGACCCTTCGCAGGCGCAAATATTCTTCTCAATAATTTTAGCAAGGCAACTACAAATAAAAGGATCTATTCGGATGCATCAAAAGAATAAAACGTGATCTTCTATTGTTTGGAAAAATGGGGAAGTCAGGATTCAAGAATGGAAATACGCAGATGACAAGCTATGCTTAGACTAAGAAGCATCGGAATGTTATGAACAGAAAAATAAAATTAAAAAATAAAAAAAGGTGGCCGTTTAAAGTTAAACACCAGGAGATCTTGACGACATTCTAGATTGGGTGAGAGAAGATAACCAATTAATCACCTTCGGGGTGATGAGATGACAGCCCCGCCTATGAGGAGGCAGCGTAAGAGTCTTCTGCGCCCACTTCGGACCAGCGGCCGCCATCAAGCTTGGATTGGTTGTGCCTGCGGTGGCGGACGGGTTGGAATTACTACTGGTATTGCTGCTCCACAGCAACTTTACGCGAAACGGTGGTGCAGCAAAGAGAACGGAGCCTTGCATTATTTTGAAACCCAAAGCTCACACGAGTTGAGCTACACATACAGTTGCTGCCCATACGCAATGTCAATGGGATCAGACTTGGAATCCACACCTCACGTGTTATTGAACAAAATACAAAGGTTATATGTTTATTTTACATTTGTAATGTAGTATATCGGATTAGTATATCTCGAATCTCTTATTTATTTATTTATATATATATATCTATAATCTATAATATATTAAAAAGTGAAGTTGGTGGAAAAACATTTTTGGACACTTATATCATTTATTCAATTTATTAATTTACAACATATGTCATTAGTGATTAATTATAAATAATTATTAATTAATTAATTAATTATCAACAATAATAAATATATATAATGCAAAAAGGTTGAAATGCAAAAAGATTTTCCTATCACTAAAACAATATTTTTTTTCTTTTAATTAATTATCAATAATAATAAATGTATAGAATTCTAAGAGGTTGGAATGTAGTTTGTCCTACCATTTTAATATGTTTTCCTTAATGATAATTCACAATAATAGAATCAAAAGTTCTAGAATTTTAAAGGTTTTGTAACATTTTATATTTTACTACTATAAAAATGAGTTTTCTTTACCATTTTTTATCAACACTTAAACTTCATTATTTCTTTTATTTTAAGTTCTCTCAATTTTTTGTTCTCAAAGTCTTTATAATCTTGAAACTATCTCAACATTTTGGTGACACATTCAAGTTTCAAAATATACATATGTCAAATATATATCCCGCATCATGGACTTGCGACGTTACAATTCAACTTTGATGAAGTTGAATAATATATATGGTTTGTCTAGCAATTATCAAGTGAACAAACAATATTATTCATTTTTTTACTATTTTTTCATAATTAGTGTATTATTGTTTTATTTAAAAAATATGTTTAGATCAATATTCTCTTTTGTCTATAAATTATCAAATATGATTTATAGTGATATTTATGTTACAATTGTATAGACATATCTCAGTTTTATTCTATATCACTACTGTTTTTTTAGTCATTAGTGAATTTTTTTTTATTACTGTTATTATAAAATTATATTAGAGAAAATACTTCGTGCAATAGCAAGTGGTGATACACTAGTATTATAAGTGAGTATGATAAAAAAAATATTTTTGTATATCGTTGTCATTTTTTTTGAAAAATAAAAGGTTATTACTTCATCTCTGCCACCCACCTTAAACCTTGGAGCATGTGAATCTAGGCTTAATTAAGGCTTAAAATTTGTTGATATTTGAATCAAAACACTCACATGTCATGTTATTGAACTTAATCTATATTATATAATAAAAATAATTTAAATTCATTTCTTTTTTTAAAACA